>OX596340.1:790405-912606 GCA_951394405.1 Coprinellus micaceus | reverse complement strand
AACTTATGTCTTTTGGAGCCTCGGGACACCGCTTCTTTGAAACTTGAAATGCGTCTTCCATTGCACTGCAAGTAGATACAACGATCACGGGGGTCATGATAACAATGTCATGCCTACCAGTGGAAGCCACGTAGAGCGCCCAAGGAAGTGATAGTACCGGGTAATGCGGCGAACTTTACAGCAGTTCGCGGAACATAGGGCGCGGATTGATTTTTTGATTTCTTTTTCTCGCGCGCGCAAACGCGACTGGAATTTTGACCTGGTAGATACTGGGCTTGTATCGAGCTCAATTCTTCCCCCAAGAGCGTAAATTTAGTTCAGCTGTGTCCAGTAGCATTATTCGAACCCGTTGGCACCAATCTTGTTCGGAAAACGGAACCGGCAGTATACTCAGGTCCCAACCATCCGCCCTTGGAGTATGCTGGACTGTCCCCTCAATCTATCCACGAGAATGATATTTTTTGGACTCAGATTGAAACTGAAAGGTGGGGAAGGTAATTCTGTGCCCGTAGGTAAGCAGTATCAGGTGGTAGTGGACTGGTGCGTTGAGATAGCCTCAAGGGGCCGATCAGCTGCACATCAACGAGGTCGCTGTGGCACATCCTGAATCCTGCAATGAATATACGGCGCTCTGGTACCTGAAATGGACTTTAACCGTCTCCAAAGGACGTATGGACTCTTCGGCAGGGTTAAAAAAACAGTGTATTTCCTTCCATCTAAGTGATAAGTGGCCTGGGGTGAGGTGCTTTGCTGGCACCTAAATCTTCATTTGCATGAGAGTTCCAAAGAACGAAATGGATGGATGAACCATTCTCCAGCTCCACCTTATATATTACACCTCTCTCTGGTACTCAATATCTGAGGAAGGCGTGTTGAGGAGCACGATGAAGACGGCACATCTGGGCGGGTTTGATGCCAGGTGGCCGCTTTCTATACCAATTTTTGTGCTGCCTCTCTTCGAACTGGGCCCCCTAAGTAATGCATAGCTGTTACTAGATGTTCTTAGGACATTTATTCCACTTTTCATGGGTCCAGGATGAAGTAAGAGACCAGGACATGCGATGTCATTGACAGGGAGTGTGAACGGTACTAGACAATCCTCTCGTAACCTCATCTCACAAAGACGACCTATGACCGCAAAAATCACTTCGTTCGGTCCACATTGACTTTCTCAATATGTCTGTATTATTTTTAAGGCCACCCAAGAAGATGCACAAGCATAATGAAGGCAACATTGCCGAGCCTCGAAAACATGGCGCGCTTTGCGCGCGCGAGAAAATAAAATCAAAAAATCAATCCGCGCCCTATGTTCCGCGAACTGCTGTAAGTTGGAATTGTAGGTGTCATGGCATTTTCTGCCATGGGATGTGTGCTTATGGATGTTAGGCAGCCAAAGTGTACATCCTCACAACCTGATAGGCTGGGATTTGTCGCGGATTTCCCCCAAAAAACCCGGCCCGCCGCGACCAAACGACAGTTCACTTAATGAATAGCGCGCCGTGACAATCGCTTACCTTGCTCCACCTCTCCACGTCGAAGGCTGGGATAATGGTCCGCAGTAATGCCGGGAGCGAGGAGATCGTATCGACTAAGTTGCCAAATGCTGGAATACTTAACCTGGCCCAATGACAGGGGGTTGAAAGCTACGGCTGGTCCCCCGCTTCCTAAACACCTCCAGTGCTGGTCACTCGAGAATTATACCTCGCGATGCTACTTTCCAACCTCAAGTCTTCTATTATCTATGCGTTTGGTGCACTCGCGGTCCTACAAGCAGTGACTGGCAGACCTACGCCGTAAGCCTGAGCATTGGGCAATCGTTTCGCAGCACACTTACAGAGACCATCGCTAGCCCTCCTTTCTACGAAGACGCAGCCGAACGTGAGGTCGGCGTATATGGCTCGAGGACGTCGTCCGACTCGCGGGGCCTGGAAACGTCGTTCCAACACCCCCGGGACGGCTGGCCTGATGACCTGTACACTGACCTCGAGATCCGTCGAGGCGGTAGAGGTCGTGGTCAGATCAGAAAGGAACCAAAGAAGAGCTCCTCCCAGGCCGGACCCCACCGCAGCTTCAACGCCAACAAGGAGAAGAAGAAGCCCTACCGGAGAAGGACCGGCGCAGCTGCAGCTGCAGCACAGCGACCAGGACCTGGGCCAAAGGCTCTACCCCTCAAGTCAAAAATCCAGCTCGGAGACCATGCGCGCGAGGAGCTGAACAAAATGGGCTTGCGTGGGAAGGCGCGGAGGAACGCGGTTAAGCAGCAAAAGCAGCAGATCAAGAAGGAAATGAGAAAGAACCCAGCTCTTCAAGGAACAAAACACGCCAAAATTGCGTATGTTATCTATACGTGGAGCTGTATTTTTCTGAGGGCTAACCACTCCTTAGCCACGTTGCCCATAAGGGAGGTAGCGATCCCAAGGAACCTAATCATATCACCGCCGTGTTCAGCACCGATCGTAAAATGAAGGGCACCGCCAAGAATAAGTTCAACGGAGGGGACCACCATCACGTCTATGTCAACAGAAAGGGTCTAAGCCAACAGGCCAAGGCTGCCCAGAGAAAGAATGACGCTTTCATCGCAGGTAAGCCCAAGGCTCATCAGACTTCGGTCGGCAAAACCCGCACCCAAGGCAAGAGCAGTCAGAAGGGCAAAGGCAAGCGGAATAAGGACCAAAGGTTTTCGCCCAGAGAAGGGATTCAAGCGGAAGAAGTAGGGTATTGCGAGTTACATGGTAGTATTTTGGATCTCAATATCAACGCGTTGCCTGTTTGGGAAATTTGACCCAGCGCTTGTTTGATAGGCCCGGCGCCAAACTGGGATGTCGATCGCGATTTCGCCTCTGGGCTCCTCGAACAATGGCGTGGCGAGTGGGGCAGATTCTTCAGACTCTTTTAAGCACTCGCCGACACAGTGCTCTATTCTGGGCATACCCACTTGAGCGAGCGAGCGTCATTTACGATTGGAACTTTCTCGGTATTTTTAACGTGTCATCGCGTCGACTCGAATGAAGGAGGCCAATGTAAATTGAATAGGAAAACAATGCAGGAACGCACACACCCGGTGACTCGATAAGGTATCTAGTGGCGCCCACATGCCTCCCTCTTGCAATAATAACCGCACATGCAAGCATTTGCTCTCGACAGCCAGGGGTGACTCCAAGCATCTTTCGCCGAGAGCCGGTGGTGTGGGTTCAGGCGAAGACACGCTTTGATGAACGATATGGCACCGTCTGCCTCACCCCTGTCTAGCGCCTCCCTAAGCCTTGCTTCGACGGTGGGTACGTAGGCCTTGTCGCGAACCAGCTCGGCAGGAACAGCCGGGAGATTTCTCATCCGTTTGTCGCGCATGTACCAGCTCCAGTACAGAGTATCGGTGTCATCTCCAAGGGCCGCCGCCATGTATGCAATGCTGTAGGGGACGACACGCCCGGGATAGAATGGTGGAGCTCCCGTCAGGAGTTGAAAGGCCTGGGCTCGTTCAATTGGCCCGTCCAGCGCAAGGGAGATATGCAAATGCTTACCAGGCATCCCAACATCCAGATGTCGAACAATTTTGTATCGTCCGTTGTTGAGGCTCCCATTTATTTGTGCGGGATAGTACCCTCCGCACTCATGCGCCGGGAGATCGAGGGGTTCTTCGGGAAACTTTGATGTGGTAGACATGGAGGACTGCGAGGGGTGAGGGGGAAAAGTGGATGTCGAGATGATGGACGAAACGACCTACTACTTTATAGAGAGTGGAAGGTAAGTACGGGTGACTCGGTGCTACCTTTGTGTGCCCTTCTGCATCGCCTTCACCCGCCCAGCGCCTAACCTACGTTGTAAGTTATGGGCGTCTGAGGGCCGTTGCGGTACCGCAACATGGAGTGTGAGACGGTACTCTGTCCTTAGTTTATCCGGGCGACATGCCACATCGCGCGGTTCCGCCTGCGAAGCGTTAGTTGATAAGATTCATGCGCAATTAGGACTCGTCCTGACTCAGGGGGGAGTGGGTATGGTATAGTGGAGACAAAGGAGAATAGATGCTAATGAACGTGAGGCACCTCTGAATTGAGGTGCTCGACTAGGATGTGATGGAGACGAGACGTAAAGAGAAGAAGCGTCAAGGATAGTGGTAGTATGCGTATATCATGATGGAAATGAAAACGAAAATCAATAGAACCAGCCCAGATCCAACCGTATATCAGGAGAATGAGTGAAAGAGATAAAGAGGAAAATACCCCAGGTCCGCACAGGATCAGCCCCGCCACCTCCCAGCCTGCGCCGAGGTCGACGTATTCCAAAGGTCTCCCAAGCGCTGCCTGGAGCTTCCAGCCGACCCGCTTCTCGCCTTCCCCACACCCGTCCCTACCCCACTCAGACCAAGCCTATTTCCCCCGTCGTCACTTCCCCTGCTCGGCCCAAACACAGAATCCGTGCTCTGCTTCAGCGGAGACTGGTATGTATCTGCCGCCGCGGTCGATGTCTGGTCAGAGGTCGACCGCCTCGAATATTTCTTTGGCGCAATACCTGACGGTTTCAACTGCCCATGACCACCACTCGTCGCAGAAGAGATCGACCTGGAATGCGAATGCAAACCCAGTAGATCGTTTCTCGGGCTCCTCCGTAGCTGTCTTGGATCCACTTGTCCAGAACCTCGGTTCCAACTTCCATCCGTTGAGCTGTAACTCGAGGACGTGCTGGAGCTGAAGCTGGCAGCAGGTTTCAACGCTGGCCGGAGAACCGGCACAATCTCCCTTGCCAACTCGCGCACCAGGACAGCACCGTCGCCACCAGTCTTGCTGAGCTTCTCTACCACCTGCAAGAGACCGTACCTCTCCACTAGCACCGCCCTGTTTGGATGTACCTCGCAGACGTAGCGAAGGATCCTCAGCAGGTTGAGTCGTACGACTGCTTTTGAATGTTGCCCAAGCCTCTCAACGATCCGTTTGAGGAAGGCTCCAGATGAGGTCTTTGTCAAGGCGATGGTCAGTGGCACCGAAAGTCGGAGCATCTTGAGGAAGGGGTCCAATAGGTTTTCGAACGAGTTGGTTTTCGCCGCAACGAAACACCCAAGGATAGCATCGACAGAGCCGCGTTTCAACAACTGATCCTCCACACGGGCAGTCTCGTCCTGAAGCCATGACAGCATCGATTCCAATGCGCTGACCTGGAAGTAAGGGTCTTCCAGCAGCTGCACATACATCCCAATACCGTCGTGCTGCCATAGCAGGGTACGACAGCTTTTGCCTGCGCCAGCGAGGTCGCAGAGAATGGGGAGCGCGAACTGCTTGAGCGGGGACTGGGTTTGAATAACGCGCTTGAGGCAGGGGAGGATGCCAGCTTGGGCCGCTTCTTCTTGTCTTGACTTGTTGAGGCGACAGAGGTTGTAACATGTCTGGAAGATATGGTTCGCCATTTCCTGGGAAGATCACGTTAAAATTTGGGGACGGGGGGAAGGAGAGACGTCGCTTACTGTGCTGTGAGGCCCGGATGACTGTTCGTCAAGGATGCGGATCAGGATCTCGATAGCGTTCGCGTTCTGTAGCACCTCATGCAATTGTGCGTTCATGGACAGGTGCTTCACCGCCTTGAGCATCTGCACCAAACACTCCGGATCCAGGAGTTCACATGCGCGCAACAGACCTGCCCGTCATTCAGTAATACATCCTATGGTAGGGGCATAAAAAAGTAAAACTCACGTCGAATAACCTTCCTCGTCCCAAGTGCGTTTCGCACATGTATGTCAGACTGCGACACCTGCGTAAACACCAAGACGATCTGTATAACCTTCATCTTCGTGCTGGTCGCCAATGACAGTGGATCATGGCTCGACATCACATTAAGCAGGGCAGCCGACAGCGGGTCGAGCAACCCTTCCCGAATGAACATCCGGCAGAAATCGTTCTTGGTCGTGGGGCTTTGAAGTTCAAACACACTGCAGATGCCGTTCAAGGCGTGCTCGACAAGTTCGGTTTGTTCACCATAGTCTTCGTCGAGGAGGTCGACAAGGACTTTGAGGCCACGGCAGGAGATGAACATCTGGAGTGTCAGGACGGAGGTATGGCACAGGAGGCGGATGAAGTTCGAGGCTTCGAGGCGGCATTCGGACTGATACTTCTTAGAGGTGAATTCTATGCGGCACTATTAGCTTGCGGTTTTGAAAAAGGCGGTGGAGGCATACCCATAATGACTGGGATTCCGCCGATCAAACAGAAGCTCTCCAGGAAACCGACATCTTCCGTCACCAGCTACCCAATACATCAGAACGAAGCTTGGCCAAAAGGTCAGGGCCGAACATACCATATTGACAATCTGCAAGAGCTTCATAATCACATCCCTCGAACACCTGCCTTCTAGAACCTCGAGAATCGCTAGCATTCCATGGGAAGACACCAACTGGTCTTGCATCTCCGGGGCCTCCTGAATGATGTTCAACAGCGAATCACAAGCCTCTCGGAGCTGGAAGTCCGGCGCGGAAGGCGTCAGCTGGTCGATGAGCTGGTTGACCGTTGAGCAAAGCCTAGCGTGCTTGTCGCGCTGCAGGTTAGACTCGAGGTCGTCTTCGTCGAAGCCTTCGTCAATCTGGCAAGTACGTCAAAATGACAGAATGAGTTCGGGAGAAGGGAGGGTGTACCTCTGCGAACGGGTCTTCCTCGTCGTCGTCATCCTCTCGCTGCGGATAATCAAGGTCAGGTGCATCGCAGGCGGATGGTAGAGGGAACACATACCCATTGAGATCTACTCGACAACCGGGTATTCAACTGCAGGGTCTGCATAGGCTGGCCTTCGTTCACTACAACCAACCACTCCAATCAGTATCCACCAACTTGGAGAATCCCCAAACACACTCACTGCTCCCATTCGCCTTCCCAAACACGTCATCGTAGTCCTCATCGTCAGTCTCCGCGTACTTCCCAAACTCTGCTTGGTTCTGCATTTTTTGTAACTCTGCCTTTCCGAACGACCCCGAGTTGGGTGTGTTGAGAGACGTCGAACGTCCGTGGCTGCCCATGGACGACGCGGATGGAAGGGCACTGGAGGAAGATGCAGGGGAACGTTGGCTGGGAAAGCCCCCGAGTAGAGGCCTCGAAGACTTCCTGTTCAGAGAGAAGAGAGGTGCGGATTTTGGGCCCGGCTCGATGGGACTTAGGCCAATGGTTGTGATATCGTCTGGGTGGAACAGGCCTTTCTTCGAACCGTTCTTCAACTAGATCGACAATTAGCATGGCCCATCCCAGACACGCGGAGATTTTTGGGTACCTTGAAGTCGGCGACTTTCTCCTCGAGCCAGTCCTCATCCTCTTCCGATGCGAGGTCAGAGTAATCCTCTACAATGGGCTCTGTAGAGGGTGCTCGCGCCAACGGCGTTACCTTCCGCGCTGGACTCTTCGTGGGTCGGATAGTCTGTGTATTATCTTCGCTCGACTCCGACTTGTCGTCTCCTGTACTCTTCTCCAACGCTACTCGCAGGGGCGCGTCAATACACGCAACATCAAGGAAGGTTCTGAACTGACCATGAAGCTTAGTGAGCGAGATACCGCCCTCAAAGTCATCATCCCAATTATCGTCCTGCTCTTCAGGCGACTGCAACTTGAACGCGTTGGGTTGGATCTTCTCCGCCAACACGGCCGGCTTCGCGCTGGGGGTTAGATTACTCTTCCACCCAAGCCCAAGCCCAAGTCCCATTGCTGCTGGCGCTAGCGAAAATGCAGATGACGACGACGGGAGTCCAGAGTGCCCCTGGAGAGGCGAATGTGGGCGTGGATTTCGAGCGGGATTCTTATTCCTCGAGGGGGCTGTTGGGTTGGTCGGATATCAGTGTTGGGAACGGATGATATATGATACACTTACACCTCAGCGCCTCGTTCCACTCCTGCACCTTAAGGACGGCTTCATCGTAGTTGTAGTTGGATAGCGGGCGTTTAGGCGCCTCGCTCCCCGTGCTCCTACTACCCTCCGCCTTGCCGTCCCCCAACTGCCTCCGCGCCGAGACCATCCATGGGTGCTTGAGTAGCTTCTTCGCAGATATACGTAGGTTGCAGTCTTTCTGGAAGCAGTGGTAGAGGAAGTCTTTGACGACGGGCGACGCGCCTTCGGGGATGGGTGGGCAGTCGTCCTGGACGATGCGGAAGAGGGCGGGCATGGGATCAAGGTTGTGGTATGGCGGGTGGCCTTCGAGAAGCTCGATTACGACACACCCAACGCTCCTGCGAGACTGTGAGCTTCGCCCAGCCAGACCAAGAGGGAGGAAGCCTACCAGATATCGGACGCGGTCGTCGCGCCGCATTGTTCAATAACCTCAGGCGCCACTGTTGGAGAATCAGGCATGCAATCAGAGAAGTATGGGCGTGGTACGCACTCCAGTAAGGACTCCCAACGACAGCAGCATCCATTACACCTCCCGTCCGCGCAGCCACACCGAAATCCGCCAGCTTGACCGTACCATTCTTGTCGGTGAGGATGTTGGCGCCCTTGATGTCGCGGTGGATGACACCCTGGTCGTGGAGGTACAGCAGACCCTCGAGGACTTGCGAGATGAATACGGCAACGAGGTTCTCTGGGAACTTTCCAAACTTCTTGAGGATAGAGTGCAGAGATCCATTCTCGCAGAGCCTGCAACGGAGTTAACGAGGTCCATCTGATTCGAACGCGACGCACTCGAGGATGATATAGAGGAAGTCTCTTGTCTTGACGAATCCCTTGTACTGGACGATGTTGGCGTGCTGAAGGGAATGAGTACGTGCGTTTGCAGCTACGGTGCGCGCTTACATGAAGATTCTTCAACAGGTCGATCTCAGACTGTCGCGCGCGTCAGCAGAACGCCTCTGGCAACGCAGACAAGTGATACTCACCATTATCTCGGGAAGCTCGCCCTTTGGGATGTTACTCAACTGGATCTCCTTGACCGCCACCGTCTCTCCCGTCTCAAAGTTCATGGCCCCTTCAAGCACATGTCAGCAGCAAGCACATCGAGCAAGGCTGAGCACGCACGATACACCTGGCCAAATGCTCCCTTTCCCAACGAATCGCCCAGTTGCTACAAACCCGTCAACCATCGCCCAAGGAAGCTGCAATACACCACGCACATAACCACTCAACGCCTTTGAAGAGCTACTCGAACCCCCCCTCGACTGCGACCGCGGTCTCGACGGTGTCGCCATGATTCAATCGTCGTCCAGTGGCGCAGAGTGACTGTGAGAGAAAGAAAAGGTGGAAGAGAACGCCAAACGCGGTTCTCTTTACCCCAGTCGCGTCCGGCGCCGACCTGAGAGTTGATAATTAGGTTGCGAAGCAACTGTTACAGCCACATGGCAACTCGCAGCCGCGGTGAGCGCCCGCGGAACCAAACTTGCCACAATAGGTCCGCTGTGTTTCTCCGCCAGGAAGAGCAGTTCTTCCGGGCAGATCGCGTCAGGTTAGCCTAGGTTAGAAATCAAGGCGGAAGGGCGAGGGCAAGAGGTACTTGTGCTGCGTCATGAATGACAAATGGATGATGTATTTCTGGCGTTTTAATGACCTGGAGCTGCCAAGGCGGAACGAGTCACCAACCGGGGGAGGCATTCTTGAGGAGTATATCGGGAGAACGGGGATTCCATGAGAGGTAGGAGAAAGAGACGGCGCAGCGAATCTGCTTGGTTCACAACCATCTATAAGACTTGTAAAGCACGCTGAGCGCAGCGTTGCAGGAAAGAGGACAGTGTGACCTTACCTGGCAAGACGTGATCCACTTTAGCACAAGAAAAGGTCGGTCTGCGGGTCCGTTTAGCATCGCATCACATCTCAACTCGACGAAAGGAGTCCTGCTCCAAATTTCCCATCCGCTAACCGACTCACCGAAAGCGTTGTACAAGTCTCTCCGAATTGTCTTGAGGCACACAATGGCCCTCTGCTTCCGTACGCTGTTCTTCGTTCGTAATACCATGACCACGCCTTGCATAGTTGTTGCCCATACGGGAGTCCTCCGAAGCCACATATTTTGGGGCAATGTACAGCTTCTTCTTTCTGAGGCCTCTGGGGAAAGATGAGCTCTGTCAAATCCTGAGGAGATACACCTGTTTCACATCACATTTGCGGTGGGTTGGTGGGTATATGCGCCCGGACTTCGAGAAGCAAGGGGTATCGTTGCATCCATCGCACAGCTGGCAGATTCGGAAGGCGATCGGCCACCCCTCAGATTGCGTGCAGTATCAGATAGTCTCCCGACTCGCAGATAGCTAGTGCAACCGGGAGGATTGAAGGAACTGGATTTATGATCGAGACGAACTGTTTTAGGCGGGGATCTCTCTAATGTGGAGTCAGAAATCGAAGGTATGAACAAGACTGAAGGTGGCGGTTCCGGCCAAGGATATGAGACGCGTCGCGTCCTTGCGTGAGGTTAATTGGCACAGACCGGCAATTGCCGAAACCACGCCGAGCGCCTCTGGGGTAAGCGCCCGAGCCCGAAGCCCCGTATATCTCCGGCAATACTGGAAGGGGTCCACATTGCATGCTGTCGTACACGCCGCACGGTACTTACCGAGCTCTACAAAAAAGAACTCGGACCAAAAAGCAAACAACCTATCTCCAGCTCCTTGCTCCCCGAATACCCATCCACTCGAGTAAACGACGGGTTTTCAGTTCGCCCATAATTTCAACGGAAGGATGGACGCCCCCTCTTCACTCTCAACTCTTTAACTTCATCATAAACCAGAACTAAGACTCTAGACTCTCACTCTTCGACATCAACTCAACCTATACAACAAACTCAAGGGTGGAATCGAACTCGGGGTTTCATCGTCATGTTTCCGGGAGTCCTATCCGCTACGCCAGCGCTGACACGCGCGAAAAGGCGAGGAAACGGAATTCGAGGGGCGGGGCCGTCACGGACGCGTGCGTCACATCGAAAAAGAAAACAAGGAAAAAGAGCCAAAAAGCAACCCTCTATCTCCAAGGAATTGCTTCCCCACGGTAGGGCTGCCATTTGACACCCCTACCACTGCAGTTCGCCCGTTCCAGGAGGACGCCCCCTGTTCGGCCTTACTGATGACCTTTGTCACAGCACGACCGAATTTCGTCTGGGCCCCGGGATCAAACCTGGCACCTCGACGAGTTGGACGACTTTTGAGGAGCACAGAGCAAGATATGCTGCGCTAGGCCTGGCACCGTAAAGAGTGTGTTTTTATCTTCATCCTGTTAAGTTTCTCGGTTGATGGGAACGCACGGGCCTGCGGTGAACCCCGTCCTCGCCTGCCTTCTGACACGGCTCGGATTGACTGGACGGGAACATAATTTCACTGTTTCAGGGCGTGGTGCATAACTTGGTTGCTTGGTAGTTGGAGCAAAAGTAATCGCCTTTCTCTAGCGAATACCCCCCACTGACGTGCGCCGAACTATGGCGCACATCTCTGCAGTTCGCCCATATGAAAGGATGGACGCCCCCTTATGGTCCTCGATCGATCTCCACGGTCTGCGGATCAGCAGCAACCTATGCACACTCGGGTACATAGCCTTGCAACCTCCTTGGACCTTGGGATCGCGAGTCCATTTATCTGCTTCTAGGTCGTTTGCTAGGGTAGTAGGCGGGTCCCTGGGACAGTCCGGGACACCAGATGTTTCCAGGGCCCACGCCTTGGAATCGAACCCTCCGCCTGTGACTAGGCATCTGGGCTCTCTTCCGTTGTGCCAGCGCTGGCACGGAAGACAGCGAAATTAATTGGGCGATGATAGGGTCCTCGCGGTTGCCTCACGGGCGATCGCGATCGCGTGCGGCAAAAGCAGAAGGCGGTGGCCTCAGGGGCGCGGTGTTCTGTTGTGTGGAGGTCCTTTTGGAGTCACGGAGCTGCTGGAGTACCCCGCCTCCAAGGCTGGGACATTCCCTAGTGTCCTACTAGAGCGGGCGCCCGATAGCGGCGGAGACGGGAACGAGCTCAGTGATGGGGCTAGGAGCTAAACCGTTCACTGGGAAAATATTATTATCGCTCTCTAGGCAGGCCCCCTCGAATCCATTCGCGTATCTCACTTCCTTTCTGTCAAGGGAGGTAGAGGAGAAGGACCTACAAGGGTCCATATCGCCCTAAATTCCTGCGCGCCGATTGGCTGGCGGTGGATGCACGTGACGTCCGGGAATCGGCAAAGTCCGCATGTCACGTCGACCGTGAATTTCCGAGGCATCTCCCGCTCACTCTACTCCAAAAAATCCACCCTCGTTGCGAGAAGATGGTTTCTCGAATGCTGCTCAGCCGTGCCCTCAGGAGCGCATCGCGGTACCCAGTACGTCCTCGTCGTCCCCAACGTCCCCCAGGCCCCAAAACTAACCCCCTCGTCATCGCCAGCGCTCGAGTCTGCGTGGGTTCGCGACAGCGACCGACTCCCCCTTCACCGAGGTCTCCACACTCTCCAACGGTCTCACCGTCGCCACCGAGGCCAACCCCTCCGCACAGACCGCCACCGTCGGCGTGTGGATCGATGCTGGCTCGCGCGCAGAGACCAACAAGACCTCCGGCACCGCTCACTTCCTCGAGCACATGGCCTTCAAGGGCACTGGCCGCCGTTCGCAACACGCACTCGAACTCGAGGTCGAGAACCTCGGAGCCCACCTCAATGCCTACACCTCCCGCGAACAGACCGTGTACTACGCCAAGTCTTTCCGCAAGGACGTGCCCCAGGCGGTCGACATCATCTCGGATATCCTCCAAAACTCGAAGCTCGAGAACGGTGCCATTGAGCGGGAGCGGGACGTTATTCTGAGGGAACAGCAGGAGGTTGATAAGCAGATGGAGGAGGTCGTCTTTGATCACCTGCACTCCGTCGCCTTCCAGGGTGCGTCGTCCATATTTTTTACCATGAGGCCGACTCGGCTAACTGACAGCAGGTCAGGCTCTTGGACGCACCATCCTCGGCCCCAAGAAGAACATCCTCTCTATTAGCCGCGACGACCTCTCCGGGTACATCAACACCAACTACACCGCTGACCGCATGGTCCTCGTTGGAACTGGTGGCGTTGAACACTCTGAGCTCGTCAAGCTCGCTGAGAAGCACTTCTCTTCCCTCCCCGTCTCCCCCAGCCCCATCCCCCTCGGCAAGCTCGCACATCCCAAGACCACCTTCGTGGGCTCCGAGGTGCGCGTCCGTGACGACACCCTCCCCACCGCCAACATCGCCATCGCCGTCGAGGGTGTCTCTTGGAGTTCCCCCGACTACTTCCCCATGATGGTCATGCAGAGCATCTTCGGCAACTGGGACAGGAGCCTCGGCGCCTCGTCCTTGACTTCCTCCCGCCTCTCCCACATCATCTCCAGCCACAACCTCGCCAACTCCTACATGTCCTTCTCCACGAGCTACTCCGACACCGGTCTGTGGGGTATCTACCTGGTGACTGAGAACCTGATGAACATCGACGACCTTGTGCACCACACCTTGAAGGAGTGGACGAGGATGTCCATGGCCCCCTCGGCTACTGAGGTTGAGCGGGCAAAGAGCCAGCTCAAGGCTGGGCTGTTGCTTGGTCTTGACGGGACGACCGCTGTTGCTGAGGATATTGGAAGGCAGCTCGTTACCAGCGGCCGCCGCCACACTCCTCAGCAGATCGAGGCTGCTATTGATTCTATTGGTGTTGAGGACATCAAGCGCGTTGCTCAGAAGTACCTTTGGGATAAGGACGTGAGTAGCTTCCCTGCTTTGGTTCCGAAGTATAGTGCTGATGATGGCTGCTCTAGTTCGCCCTTGCCGGTGTTGGTCCTATTGACGGTCTCCTCGACTACAACAGGATTCGTTCCGACATGTCCTCCATGCTCTACTAGACGCGCATCTTCATCTTCGTTTTTCAATAATTCATATATTCTGTCGTTAGATACAGCGAAGATATCATTCCTTATTAATCGGACTATGTGGGGCGGAGTGTGCGTGAGCGAACCTTCGAGAAGGATGGCGAGGAGTTTAGCTCACTGGTGTGCATTCCTGTAAACTCCGCTGGGTGTGTGTGTATGTGTGGAGTGCAGGATTAAGTTGGGTCGGCGGTGGTCGTCGTGCGTTCGTTGCGATGAATGGAACATGTCAATCCTTCTACTCTACTCTGTCCAGGAACCCTATCCCTCCGCTCGTTCTAATCTTGTTCACAAAGTTATCGTACCACTTCATCACCACGCTCATTGGAACCGACACTTGTCCACCTCCTCCAGTGAAGCCACTAACGTAGTTGAATAGGTGTTTAACGATCTTCTCCGCGAGCACAACGGTGTCAGCCGCCGTTGGTACCTTGACGAGGGCCCCCGCTCCTATTGGTGCGGTGTTGGGTAATTGGGATGCAATAACATCCAGAGGCTCGATCGCCAGTCCCAGTACAGCCGTAACGTCCTGGTTCACACCTCCTCCCCCTCCTACTCCTCCAAACAGCCCCTGCGCCGTCCCCGTCCCACCGCCTGCTGCTCCCGATGTGAACGTCCCCCTCAATCGGAATATCGCGCTCGGTTTGTCATTCGACAGCATCCCAAGAAGCTGAAAGCCCTTCCCCGGCCAGAAGAAATGCACCGTCGCGCCGTAGCCTGCAGGAAAGGGTACAGCGCCTGTGAGGAAGATTGTGATATGATTGATGGTCGAGGCATGTTCGAGCGAGAAGTACGCGTGTGTTTCGTCGATTTGGGTGAGGTCTGTGAGGACTGGGCGGCCTGCGACGACGCAGCCGAACATTTTGGTGCAGAGAAGGTATATGAATGGGGAGAGAACCGAACAAGCGCTGGAGTCGAGGATGAGTGCGCCTAGGGTTAGGAGTATGATGCCGTGGTGTTTGCGCTGGGGGGCGATGCCAAACACCGAAATTTCGTTCCCGGCGCGTCAAGTTCTGCCAGCCAACTTGAACGAACAAGTCCATACCCCGTCATGGCCACCGCACCCAGCGTCGGGCGCCTATCCCTGCAGCGCTTCGGCCGCGCGCCACGTATCCGGAAGAGCCTCAAATTCGACAGGGACCACCGCCTGCCTATCCCCCATGTCAAGGTCACGACGCGCGAGTTCGCTCCGAGCAGGCTCGAGGAACACTACCACACCACCCTCGCCGACGACCTCATGTACATGACCTACAAGCACGAGCCGGAGGGTACGAGGAAGGCTCCGAGGCAAATTCGTCTGAAATTCGACCCGGAGGACCCGTATTCGAAGTTCCGACATAACCCACCAGTGGGTGGAAGCCAGCTTGGCAAAAAGCCCGCCCCGCCCTCGACGCCGGAGAGTACGGTGCGGCTGGAGAAGATCCAGATACATACGTTCATCAAGGACAGTCTGCAGAATAAGGGCAACCTCCTCGGTCCGGTTATGATGCTGCGCGCGTTGACGGGGGAGACGGAGAAGGGCGGGGGGCACCATGCTGTGGGAGGTGTGGAGATTGTGAAGGGGAAGAAGAGTGTGGGTGGGTGGATTAGGCCAGGGGTGCCGGTGGGTGCGAAGGTTGACTTGAGGGGGCAGAGTATGTATGACTTTTTGGGCACCTTGACCGAGTTCGTTCTGCCCAGGCTGAGGGACTTTAACGGGATCGTGTTGCCCCCCAAGTCGAGCTCGGTGAACACGCCAAGTGCGGTGTCGGGTGTGGTGAGCTTTGGGCTGCCACCAAGCGCTATGGTGTTCTTCCCGCAGATTGAGGTCAACGTGGACGCGTACCCACAATTGCCGGGTATCCATATCCACTTTGTGACGAACGCGAAGGGCGTCGGTGCGCAGGACAAGGCGAGGGCGTTGGTGTCGGGTTTCCAAATACCCTTCATTCGGAGGTAGCGGGCTGTTGTCGCATTTTGTACGTGTTCATTCTCCCATTTCTCTTCCTCATTACTTGCTTAAGCGCCTCCCACAGAATTAGTTGTCATTTGCTTTGCATTCCTATAATATCCACCTAATTGGCTTGTCGCCCATCCAATCTCCCAGAAACCGCACTCTACAAACTACGATTGTGTCCGTGAATTGAGCTTTAGTCCCGCAAGATCAAGAGCCAGCTTGTCCGCCTGTTTTACCGCATCCTCTTCCCGCGCTTTGGACTTGGGCTTCCGTGGTCCCTTCGTTCCTTTATCGTATGGGTTTACGCGACGGCGACCCCGCCCACCCGTCCGTTGAGGCCCAGTCTGGATGACCTCTTTTATTTCACCGGCTGGATCGAATACTTGGATCATTGGAGGCTGTAACGCGTTATAGTAAGCAACCGAGATATGTAGATCTGTACCACTAGCAGGAGACTTACGGGTGAAGGACTTCTCGGAGGACGGTGTAGCGGGCTTTGTTCGTCGGCGCGTGAAGCGATGAAGATGTCTAACGAGGACCCTTCTTGTGGTGTCGGGATGGGTAGGGAGAGCGCAGCACCGCTAAGGGCGAGCATCGTCATCGAGACGGGGAGTAGTGGGTGGATATGCATCGTAGCTGAGAGAGGTCGACCCCTAGGTATTTATGTATCTCGGAGTGGTGGGTTGGTTGTGTGGCTTTGAGCAATGGGACAAAGGGAGATCCGGAGCCCTTGAATGGATGCTCGGCCTCGCGAGTCCACGTTATTTTGTATGCTTGAATGTGGGGCGGTGTCGTGTGGCTGTAACTACGGCTCTTGGGAAGCGACCAGCGCTGCTGCGTATTAGCACCTACAGCCTTTGTTGTGGAGAGGGGGGTGTTATTGAATGGGTAGCTCGTGGATATGTGGGTTTTGCAGTGAGGGAGCAGTGGTACCGTGACAAGGATTCAGGGGTTTGTGACTTGGGGGCTTTTATACGCTGGCACAACCCGATTGTGGCAATTGAGGTCGGACCTCGACGTGAAGCATATGACTGCAAGGGGCCGACCCCTGTCACATTTTTGTCCCCCCCACTGGCCGCCTACCATCACAGTAGGCCTTCTTGTGATGCCCATCTACTCATTTATTGTCAGGCGAAGATGTAGAGACGGTTATTCTGATACGACTTTGGGTGGAGGGCGAGGAGGGTTACATGCGGATTGCGGTGTCTTTTTCACGAGGGAGGAGTCAGTGTCACGGTGTGCTGTGTCTCTGCGATTGGGGATGCCAGATTTGGAATAGTCTGATAGGCGCCCACAGCATCGGGCTCGCTTCTCGCTCGGGTGGGCCGGTCTATCCGGCCAGTGCGCATACGTTCACCCTTCATAGTACTGCCCTTCATTGTCCATTAAACTTCTCCACCTGTTCATCCAACCACGTCCAAAGCTCCTTCCTCGCCCGGTCGTCCATTACAATGGGGTTTGGGGTGCCGTAGCGCGCCCATGGGACAAGATACTATTCAAATCGCGATACCGGCGAAGTCAACACAGGTCCATATCCCTGGCACTATATCAGTGGATGGAACATACCTTCCCATTCATACTCGCCCCCTCGGGCAACGTCCCCGCCCACAGAGGTGTGAGCGCGCCAAGAGCGGGTGGGTACAGCGTTAATTGCTATGCACACAGACGCGTCAGCATCTCCAACATCGGAGCGAGCGCGATTAAACAAATGGGCGGTCGCACTGGACTCACCCCTTGGATAGCTTCTTTGATAGGGTTGTAGTACCGCCGTATGTCGGTTCGAATGTTTCCTGGGTTCACGGACGCTGTGATGATGCCTTGGTCGCCGTACTGCTGCGCGAGTTCTTGTGCGACCATGGTATGCCCCTGAGTTTACAGCGTGCCAAATCAGCCCAGATGAGAAGCTGTAATTCGGTTGAAACTGTGGCAGGCCCCAAGTCCTCACCAGTTTACTCTGCTTGTACAGCCATCGGGGTGACTGCTTATTCCGAGCTGGCCCGTTTGTGAAGGTGTTGAAGTCGAGTGGGTCGGCGAGGATGGACACGACGGAGGATGTGTTGATGATTCGGGGTTTCCACTCCGGGGAAGCTTCGGCAGTCTCGAGGAGGGCTGGCAGGAGGAGCTTGGTAAAGTAAAAGTGACCTATATTTAATGGGTCAGTCAGTGATCGTCAGAGCGAGAGGCGTGTCCGATGGAGCCTAGCCTTACCCAGCACATTCGTTCCGAACTGTAAGTCATACCCTTGCGCAGTCACTTTCTCGATGGGAGGTTCCATCACACCTCTGCAAATGCCACGTTAGCTTTAGACTTTGACGAGGCCTGAGCTGAGATAATCCACTACGAACGCGTTATTGAACAGAATGTGCAAGTGTTTCTCTTTGGACCAGAATTCCTCAGCCGCCTTCTTCACGGAATGCAAGTCCGCGAGGTCGAGCTCGAGCCAGATGCCTTCTTTCCCTGTCTCGGCCCTCAGGTCTTGGATGGCTTTCTTCACTCTTTCCTCGTCTCGTGCGCCAATGTAGACTTTGGCGTTATGTGATAGTAGGCCCTGGAGAGGATGATCGAACGTGAGTGTTGGCTCAACCATCATTCTCAGGAAACAATACCCTGGCGATTTCTTTGCCTATACCTAGTGCATGGTGGAAAGGTATTAGGCTCCTCATCCGTCGGCAAGAGTGAACGTTACACACCTGAAGTTGCGCCAGTGACGAGGGCTACCTTTCCACTGAGGTCAGGGATGTCGTCGACGCTGAACTGCGGTTTGGGAGGGTATCCTTCCCGCAATACGGAGATATACACTCCCATATTGCACGTGGAGCCTCAAGAACGAAGGCTTGACACAGGCCTTGCGCCTACGGCGGTGGTCGAAGTCAAGATGTGGGCGCCTGTGAAGAGCGCAACCCCGCAACCAATTGTAGTGTGACGTCAACGCAACGCACGGCCAGTGCGATAGTTTGAAGGGATTCCAGTACCCCAAGCCCTGCTTTGTCCGGGTCCACTATTTTCTTTGTAGGAGAACTGGGCGTCCTGGTGGCATCATGGGTGGACCAAGGAAACAAGGGATGGCGCAGAGCCAGTGCTGAGCGGATGGGAAGCGCTGACCCTAACCCAAGCCTCGGGGCTCGGCCCCGGCCGGACCGCAGCGATTGACGTCACGCCAACCAGCGCCTAATTGGGCGCCTGCCAGTATGTCCCGCGAAGCTGCTACCCGCCAGAGCTCAACGCAAAAAATGAGGTGATTTGGGGCATATAAAGGAGTTACTAGGGTCCATTACCAACTTCAGGTACCCTAACGGAGGACACCGGGCCTTGAAGATCACCTAGGCACAAGAACATACAGGCGCTATAGCCAAGTGGTTACGGCGACAGATTAGAACGTCTGGATCTCCTCCTGACATACGATCTGTTCCTCTTTGAGGGCGTAGGTTCAAATCCTGCTAGCGTCGGTATTGTTTTGTTTTGCCCCATGATCCTACGGCGCTTAAGGATTACTCCCGAGGGACCGCATGGTAGGCGATCAATAAGCTTTGAAAGCATTGCTTCCCAACCCAACGAGTCATCCCAAGCGTATCCACTTCTCACCTGCCCCACCATGATCATTCTATACGACTTTCATACGAGCCTCCCCGGCAAGGGTTTGTCGCTGTTCGTCTGGAGGGTTAGGTAGGTCTACAAGTGACCCCTATCGGCTGCATGTCTCACCACGACCACACCCTCCACTTACCGCCTTCGCACAGGTGGGCTCTCAATATCAAAGGATTGGAACACAAGACGGAATGGCTTAGATATGCGACAATCGAACAGCAAATGAAAGAACTAGGCGTGCCGCATACCGAAATACGACCTGACGGAACGGAACGCTACACCGTTCCCGCCATACATGATCTCTCGACAAATACTATCCTCTCCGACTCCCACACTATTATCGAGTATCTCGACAAGGCCTATCCAGACGCGCCTCAGCTCTGCACCACGGCCGACGGGGCGATCGACGACTTCATCAAGCCCGCGTTCGAGCCTAACTGGGGTCTGCCACTATCTTTGCTTGACTCCCAGTGGTGTCTGCGAATCTCGGAGCTCCTTGGCGGCCTTGAAGAAGAGAGCGTCCCCAGGTACCGCGGTAATTTTGAGAGGGATGTGGGAACGACTTTGCAAGAATTCCTTGAGGACGAGGAGAGGCATGAAGCGCTCTGGACGGAAACCCGAGAGGGCTTCAAAAGGGTGGACGCATGGGCAAAGGGGGCAGAAGAGCGATACGGAGCTGGCGGACCATGGATACTGGGCGGCGAGGTCAAGTTGCCTGACCTCGCTTTGGTATCCGCCGTCGCATGGACTGTTGTCAGTGGGGGCGAAGATAATGCGGTTTGGAAGCGCGTCGCGGAGTGGGACAACGGTCGGTGGGTAAAGTTGTGGGAGAAAATCAAGCCATACAGTATTGTCCATTGAAAACTTCGCATATACATCAACGACAGAAACGATATCAGGGTTATCTAGATTTTCTTTAGACCAAGAAGCATTGAGCAAGCGGACGGTCGGGATTTTAAAGGTCAAGTGTGGTGGTATCTTGTTCCCATGAGGGGTACTCTGCTTAGCAGACGTCGGGGACCCCTCCGGTCCAGTCGACGTAGTAGTCGGAGATGTAGAAGCCGTTATCCATCTTATCCCACCAGCTAATAAGAGAATAATCTGGTTAGACACTGTCGACGGACTGAAGCGCCCAGAACGGCCACTTACTTCCATCCATTCACAGCATCTCCTAGGGTCCGACAGATGGTAGTGATGACTTGACCCTTGTTGTACTGCCCAACGGCCTCGCAGGAGGTGCTGGCACACCTGCGGTACCTCACACCGCCGGCGTTGACTGTGCCGGTGACGCTGGCGTGAGCTTCCAAAAGCTCGACGGAATCCCGAGCGCCGACCAGCTCGTCCACCTTGGCCTTGGCGCCATCGACAGTGGCTTCAATGTCACCGATGGTATCCCGAGCGCCGATCAGGTCGTCGACTTCGGCCTTGACGCCATCGACGGTGGCTTCAATGTCGCCAATGGTATCCCTAGCGCCGACCAGCTGGTCTATCTTGGCCTTGACGCCATTGACAGTGCCGTCAAGTTCAGCGACGGGCCTCGGAACAGCCGCGGTTGTGCCGATGAAGAGGAGGAGAGGTGCGATGAGCAAGGCTGAGGAAGTGAGCTTCATTGTCGAGTGTCTGAGAGGTTGGGAACTTGGTTGAGAGTGGAGTAGGTCGTGGGCCTGGTGTTGCAAAGATACCTATGTCCTGGTTTTATATCTGGATGAAGGCCTGGCACCATGCTCCACCGATTCGGGCGTGGGTGGGAGGTGCATCCGGATTCACGACACGTTGAGAGTCATAGAGCTAAAGCTTTGCATCTCCCGAGCGAGATGAAATTCCATCCCGAAAGCAGCGCCCAGAGTGGGTTGCGGCACCACAAGTTGACTGACGTTGGAGGGGTCCTGCTTGAAATGAAGGGCACAATCGTCAGCTGTTCAACTATTCGCATCGTCTAGCCCCACCAATAGCGCGTCCCGTTTGGCAGTACAGTGGAATATGAACGAAATTTACAGCAGCGTTCAAAGTCGGAAAGGTGCCACAACTCGCCAGCAAGCCTTTCGCAGGGGTCTTGAAATATGACTGGTGATCCCATGCCATTGGGTTGCGCGCCATATCAAGTCCTACGAGAATTGTGTCAGTTTCGCTGGCCACGTTCCGACAGCTTCAATATGTCTCCGCTCGTTCGATAATAGAACACACCATCGCGTTTAGCTCTGGCGAGCGGGGTTCAACCACGCCAGCGAGCTGAAGCCCACCACCATGTTTGGACTCTCCGGCCCGGACCGTTGAGCTTGAGCGCCTAAATGGGCGCCGGAATTCGAGGGCCCTGCGCTTTGTTGTGCCAACGGACTAGGCTTCCAGCAACGGGAAGCGACTATGTAGGATAAATTGGCTGTATTGAATCACAACACGGGTGTCACCCATCGATGCTCCCATACCGGGTTTTACACTTGGCAGTCATGACTTGTGCGTCTGCTATGCTGCCCCACCGCATGTGAAGCGGTGAAGGCGCATCGACGGTACCCTCACGCCACTTCCGCTGACGGTCCCAGTGACGGGAGCACGTTCCTCCAGCTGGTGGAGAGTATCTTCAGTAACAGGGAACGGGGCGTTCAATAAAAGTGAGTGGGTGCGGTGATCAGCGCGTGGAAAGTGAGCTTCATGATGGGCCGTTGATGGGTTCGGTTTAGGTTGTGCACTTGATTCCTGAGAGCGCAACGAACTCTCTTGTCTCTCCAAGAAACGAGTACTACCGCCGTAAAACCGTTGGACATACAGCGTATATGCGGCACAAGGCTGCACAGGTCATTGACTAGTCATTTCCTTCGAGACTTGCCTCTATCGACGAAATGAACTTTGCATGCTGAAAAGAGCGCCCAAGGTAGCTTCTAATCGGACGTCGTAGAGTTACCTCACAGACAAAAGAAACCATATCCAATGAAAGCAATACAGTCCCGTCGATCAGTGTAAGCGAACCCGGCGCTTGGACAGCGTCGTCTTCATGACCCTTGCTCCAACGATCTATGAAGCTTCCTTATTTCAAACGGATCACGACAGATCACGACGTGGTTCGCGTTCGAAGCGATATTATAATACCGGCAATCACCTCACATGAGCTCCACCTGGAAGGGTCACGAACGGTCAGTATCCATCCAACATGGAGATGGCTATCCCGGCTCGCGAACTTGGAACAACTTGAACTCACATAATTACTGGGGAATATACCCTTCTGTCCTTTCGAGTTGTGGCCTGAGAAGTGTGGGGGTTAGAAGGGTGGGGATGGGGTCAGAAGTTGGAAAGCTTACCTTCCCACCACCCTTCTGCGTAGTTTCTACCTCCGTTGAGCCCGCTCGATAGCTCAAGGACTTCGCCTTCTTGCAAAGAAAGCTCGTCTGAACCTTGTGACGCGTATGGGTATACGGCCCGAACTGCAATGAGCCACATTAGCAAATGACACCAGGGCCGGCAACGTAGAGACTAACCTTTCTCTCCAGAGCCTTGTGTTCTCGACACAGGGGCTCGAGTTGGGGCAGGCATTGACACAGGCGCGGCCTTTTCCTCCTCGAGGTATGTCGCAGGGACCAGCCCGCTCTGACCCTGCTCATTCAGCACCTTGACCCACCCCGATCCATCATCTTCTTCAATGACTTGAACCACTTCACCGTCTGCACAACGCCCGGTTTTTTGTGAGGGGCGATGCATATCGGAGCCGGGTATAGTGCTTACCTCGCACAGCTAGCTCAAATTCAGAACTGGCCTTGAAGTCATACACGACCCGTGCGCTTGGATGGGACTCAGCGATGGACGACTCATCGGAATGGAGATCCTTTACGAAGGAGGATGCGCTCGGGATACTCGACAATGATGCAGCTGTTAGAAGTAACGTCAGTTCACTCAGGATTCGACGCTGGGAGGGTTCGGGGAGCGTGAACTGACAAAGTTTACTTGAAGTACGGGAGGCGGTAGATGCTGCTGTGTTACTTCTCCTCAGAGTTGATGACGAGGCTAGAGGGGTCTCGTCGGGATGTCCGCAATTGGCGGGGAACTTCAATTCACACTTGTTGTGAACAGAGACGCCACACGCCTTGCAGGTCTTCCCCTGTTTGCTCAGACCCCAAATGGATGCCTACACCCCGATGGTAATGCGCTCTGAGATACGACAAGATGGAAAATGAGCTTACCTTGCAGTAACTACAGGTCGCCGGAATGGAGAAGGATGCGCTCTTGAACTGATGGGGGTTGCTTCCACCCACGTCATTTCCAACAGCAGCAGCAATAGTGTCGATCTCAGCCTTGAGAATGTGTTCAGAAATCTGGTATAGCCCAAGCTGGTGTTCTGCTTCGAGGTATGCCTATTCCATACACGTCAGTCGGCGTTAAGTAGGTTTAGAAGTCTGGTGAATACGAACGTCTGTCAAGTCGTCTATCGAGCCAAGAGTGTGATCTGCCTGATATCCAGTTACAGGACGCGCTGCCTGTGAAACCTCCGTTTCTGTAACGCTGCATTCGTGCTAGAATCAAATTGGTGGAGGATAGGCGAACGTACTCTTGGAGTAGATCACGCTCTGCAACTCTGACATTTTCTCCTTAGATCGTCGCAGCTTGTTCTGAATAAACACCTTGGGTGCTGGCTCGACGCTCATTTGGTCCTGACCAGGGGTTCAGGATGTTGTCGGATGGGTGGAAGGAAAACGCACAGTATCATAATGACCTTGGCAAGGTTCGAACTTCCAGTCCAGTGGCATCGCGAACGAGCGGGAGTTGTGTGCAGCAAACAATGCTTCATCTTTTAACGGGTCGACGGCATTCAGCCTTGCCTCGACGTTACCAACGCGCGCTTTGAGGCTGTCTAGATGGCCCTGCTGAAGCCGTTGACACTGCAGGAGGACCTTGACGAGTCGTTGAACAAGGCGGGTTTGTAAGCCCTCTGTACGCATGGCTCAGATATTGGGTTTCTCTTGAAAGGGTGAAAAGCATACGGTATTCCTGCTTGTCATTAGTGAGACCCTATGTGAAAGAAGAAAGAACACGGACATCTTCTAGTTTAGGGAGGTCCGCCGAGTAGAATCGAGCCTTTGCCTGGTTGGCAACTGAGATGGAGATAAGGTATACGCTGAGGTGTTAGGTCAGCCTCAGGGTCACACGCGTGGAATGCGCACTCACTTCTTGCTGTTCAGCATTTCGTTACGCTGCTGCTCCGCCTGCTTCGCTGCCCTTTCAGCATGCTTATCATCATTCACGCGGCTCTGAAATCCCTGGGTATCAATTATTGATAGCAACGTGACCTCGCAAGGACGCACCTGCTTTTGCCTGAATGATTCAACTTCGAGACAATCTTCGTCGTACTTCATGGTACGCGATCAACTGGGGTGCTTGATTATGACATCAAGAAGACCGTACCTTTTGCTTCGCCTGTGGATAGACCTTCTTCAGCCCAATATCAAGAATGCGGGGGATAGGCCTCACTTTCAGCCGATCCGTATATGTGCGATCTCTGTCGGCCAACAACTTGTTGAAGAAGTTTAGTTCCTGCTCAACATTGTCAGTAATCCACTCAGGGACCCGAAGTAGAGCGGGTTTCGCCTAACCTTCTGTTTCACCGCGTCGCTCCTTCGTTCGACCACACGCAAGACCTCTACGACTTGGGAGGTCAGGGAGTCTGCGATGCTGCTATGGTCATCCGCAGTACTCGACATCGAACTGATGATCTCGTCGTAGGCGACATTCAGCGTGCTTCGGATGCTCCCTTTCGTTAGGAGAATATACAATTTGATATTTAGGGGTCATAACTCACCTATAATTCAACGTCCCAGCATCCAAGGCTTTGGAAGGATCAGGTCCTACAGCAATTCGTTGTTCCATCTTCGCCTTCTTGTCCGCAGCTTTCCGCGCGAGAGCTTGTAGTTTCACGGCATACTCCCGCTCCAGGGCAGCCCTTTGAGTGTATAGTTCGCGGATCTGAACTCCCATTTGAGTGTCTTCGCCCCCAGTAAACATGGTGAACCCGTACATCGCCGATTAACTCTAGGTGAGTCTCGAAGAACGAGGCGATCTTATCGAATTGGTCCTAGACGCACATGATGGCGCGGTTAGTCGATGATACTCTCTGAGGCCTGATTCTTCGCCTACCGGAAGTAAGCTCCCGAAGCTGTTTCCAGCACCCTCCATTATGGCTGAAGATATCTGTCGCAGTGGCCAAGGGGTTCAAGGTTGTGGTTGGGGACAAGACGGTGGGTACAGCCACGCCCGGATTCAGATGACCGCATTTGGCAAGCATTTGGACCCACTTAAGCCAACGACGCGTCGAAATCGCGTCACAGTCACAGTGGAAGGCGCAAGTTTCAAGGGTGCGTTGCTAGGATTGTTATAAATATGATACGCGTAGAAGTACATTATTTATCGATGCGCGAACTCCCACAGTTCATTGCCGCTGGACTACGAACTCGACCCAAGATTTTCGTGTTTCAAGATCACCTTCTGTAAGCACATCGCCATGAGGGGACGCGGAACACCATCGATATGGTTGGCTGCAGCGCAGGAATTCACAATACCAATCTGACCTTCATCCGAACGGGTGGTGTACGCAGTGTCGAGGGCGTGAAGGACTTGGTAAAGACCCTCGTCCGTGATGCCGATCTTCGTGTCTGGGGTCACCATCATGAGCTGAACCAAGTTAAGCGCGTGCACATGCTCTGCGGTTGTCATGTCCCCAACCACCGAGGACCTCGCGTAGTAATCCCAGAAGCCGAGGTCACCGCTGCTGCCTTCCTCGAAGCCCAGCCAACGCCAGACGGCTCCCTTGACACCATCCTTGGGCCACTGGGCTGCGAGAGACTCCATGGAGGAGTGGACGTTGTTCTCAGTGATCGACGCGGAGAGGTCGCGCTGTAGGATGTCAGCCTCGCATAGGATGTACAAGAGGTGAAGTCGTACCACGGGTGCCTGAGGCGTGTCTTCTTCTGCCGCGTGAGTGACAACGTGCTCCGTTGCACCACCAGAGGAAGTAGCTTGGCCGCCTCCGCTTGCAAAGGTCGCAATCGGCCCAGTTCCTCCACCCACAGAAGGACCGCCGCCACCAATAGGACCTCCTCCTCCTCCTTCGTTCTCATCATCATCACCGCCGAAGTTAGGCCCAGGGTGCCTGGAAAGTATGTCAGTCCCAACTCGGGCGCGCAAGTAGCGTGACTCACTCGGTAACAGGACCATAATACCAGGCCCAGAAACTCTGGATAATTTGCTGCCTCAACTGCTTCAACCACGTCCTCCATGGGAAGAAATAACCCATCAGCATCCACATGAAAATCCTCAGGTAGTACTCCCTCCTCCAGTGCACCAGAGGAGGCACCACCACCCTAGCTCTCACCACCTCGTCCGTCCCAGCAGGGTTCGCCGGCATCATGGGTCTCGGAAAGCCCCTGTACCCCATACCGTTGGCAATGCGTCGGGGTACGTGATGCAAGAACCGTTCAGTGAAGTTGTAGATTCGACCAAAGGATTGTCCATCACGGAAGTAGGGAGCGAGGGTAGTCCCAATTCCAGGAACGATGCCCCGGTACTGGGTACGTGATATGAAGGGGCGGAGAGAGCGGAACCGGTTCATCATGTAGACTTGGACGTCGGGGACGTGGAACGGTTGGGATGGGGTGATACCGTATTCCTTGAGGAGCTTGTCGGAGAAGTCTTTCGAGGATGGACTGATGGAAGTGAAGCCCTTGACATTCCCTGTTGGAGCTGGTTGAGCAACCTTGCATGCCTGGGAAACGTTTGGGCCTTACCCATGCCGAAGAGGGTCCCCAAGAGCTTCTCCTGGTTCGATCCAGGCTTGATGTCTTTCAAGAGGTCGGCATCTGCCAAATGCAGGCCAGGCAGTCAGAATCTGAGCAAGACGGGTTTCCGAACCCAATGTACTCACTTCGTAGGAGGGCCTCAACCTTCGAAGTCAAGTCAGGGTCATCAATCCGAGGTTTTCCTGGCGCGCGTTCGGCGGAAGAAGGCCACGATTCGCATTGTGGAATAAGGTCGGCTGTGCCACCTGGGAGGAATTGCTTGATCAGCCTCGGATTCTAAGGTTGAGGGCCGGTGGTTACACACCTTCAGTAGAGCCGAAATGGTCTATGAGCGAATCCAGAATCTTGGAAACTTTGGCTGCAGGCTGTTCGCTGCTCGGTCGGGGAGATGCCTTAGATGCAATCATCTGTAGAGCGCGGGCGAGCTGGCCGTAGAACAAGTTCGCGAGGAACGCGAGTTCGTTGATAGTCTACCCCTCTGGTGAGCCCCAAAATCCAGAAGCGGGGGCGTTTTTTGGGGGGGCGTACCTGGGCACTGGCCCCGGACCTCATAAGGTCGAGAAGAGACTGAGCGTCAATCATGATCTAAGGCGAGATTTCAGCGCTTCAGCACGGGGACCAAACGAGCATTTGGGTCGGCGCACCGCTTTCCATACGCCGGTCATCAAAGATAACCTGGCAAAGGCGCTCCTAACCAGAGCGCTGGAGGCCTTGACCGTCGAGTTAACATTCGCCAAGTCTCTTTTCTTCCGCTGGGCCTCCGCGAGGCGCGCTTCGGCGGCGGCGAGCTCGCCTTGGAGCCCTGGACGGAATATGAGTGACTTCACATACGAGTGTGAAGAGAAAATCTTACGGGTGATCTCCGCCAAAGCTGCAAGCGCAAGGCTGGCGTCAACTGCGGCCCATATACCATAAGTAATCATGCCAGCTGTGGCAATGGGAGCCACAATACAAAGTAAGGTGACTGCGGACGTTGACCCAGCGATGACACCACCAGTCTTCAAAGCGGTGGCTGCGCTGTATGTCGCGACGGTTGCGGCAATGGGTTTCGTGAACATGCCTCCGATGGCAGCAGCGGTGGCAATTTCGGGCCAGCTGAACGGCGGGCCATCGTGGTGGTCGTCAAACTATGGGAAGGGTCAGGAAGGGTGCTTGACGGGAGAGAGAAAGGAGGTGGCGCACATCTTTCTTCTTCCTGGGAGAGAAGAACACAGTTACATTGATCAGCACCGAACAGATACTTTTAGTACTCCTTACATACTTTTCAATCTTCTCCTGAATATCCTTGATCTTTTTCTGAATTTCTTTGATATCCTTGTCGATCTGCCCTCCTGCTTGGGTAGAGAATGCGTCAAGTCGGTCGGCGAAGGAGGAGAGCCGGGAGAGCAGATTCTCGAACGTATCCCTGATCTTGTCAGCCTGCTCTTGTTGCTTGTCGAATTCCTGGTATCCTGGTGAGCGACAAATAAACTCAGAGGGCCGTGCTATGCAGGCATACCGAGAGGAAGGACTCTAGGGTCGCAATCTTGACTGCAGGTTTGGTCTTTGGGTCCTGGATGACCGACAAGACGACGTGCTGATATTCTGTTTCCCATAAGTTCGCGACTGCGTCCACAGACAAAGGTGATAGAAAGGTGTACTTACTGTCCATCCTGGCAACGTTCTCTGACGCATGATTACGAAGCAACACCAGGAGATTGGAATACAGAACCTCGATCGCTGCAAACTCGAGAGAAAATGCCGTTGGCTTCCCCAAGAGATTCAACGCATCGATAGCAGCAAGGTAGGAGGTGATCATGGCGAATGTCTTCAGAACCTCGAGAGCATTGTCGATGAGCTCTCCGATCTCTTCCATGATGCCAAAGGGGTCCTCATCTTCTTGGAACGCTTGGAGTAGAACTCGTCGGAGCTGGGGGACAACGGGCTGTAAGCATATGTTCTGGAGATAAAAAAGAGACATCCTCTAACCTGAGCACGCTGTGCGGGGGACACGTCGAGCTCGAAGTTGGGCTTGAGTGGGTCTGGTCGAGTTTCAGGCATCCTGTGCTGTGTCGTCTGCCTTTCACCAACCGCGCGCCTCCCACATCTTATACTTCTCGATCGACCATTCAACCTGTAAAGACGAATTCATGAGGAGAAACGTGATGGCCTATCATACTCCATCTTGGATACTCCTGGATACTTCCGTTCGACGGACACAAGGTGAAGAGGAAGCAAAAACGCCAGCTGACTGAGCGTAGCCGATCCTTCGCGGTCGTTCGCCCTGATTCTGACACGTGTCGGAACCGGAGACAACCTTCTCCGGACCCAAGTGACTTGTGAATGCAACTTTAGGCAATTTGAGGCACACCAAAGGGTCCAAAAAAGACACAAGGTTCGCCCAGGGTGCTGCTACGCGAACATCGTGGTGAAGGCATCTAGCCCCAAACCCTTATATTGGAAGTCGGAAACTCGCCCTCCCGACGCCAATACCACCTCAGGTGGTCTTCAGGTACCGCAGCAGATGACAAGGAAGCCTCGGCAGAGGCCAAGTCGAGGTCTCGAGGTGATGTGGCCTTGTTCTACAGTGTGATCATGGGAGTTGGAGCTCAAGGCGCGATTGTGGGAAGTGCCACTGATCTTCTCACCAAGATCACTGCGATTCGAGGCGAATAACTCTGCACTTACATTCTCTCTCCATGGGTTCTGGACTCTGCGAGACTAGGGTAGGGTACACGACATCGGCGAACTATGCCGTCTCGTGTTATTTCTGTGGATTTTCAATCAGAAAGAGGAGCTGCGGCGCTTGCGATGAACAACAATAATGTGCATCTGGCAGACGTCTTGGTCCATTTCCTTCCATTCTAATCCCGAATCTGGACTTGTGGCGACTCCTTCGACACCGAGCATGTCCCCCTGAACGCTTGCGAATGTCGGTGGTCGGCCAACCCTCACCTGTGACTCCTGGCATCTGACCCATCGGCATACTTTGCCTCCGTCGCGTTGTTGTCCTTTCAAGGGGCGAACTCAAGCGCTTTCTGTTGAGCAGGCGTAATGCTAAAAATGCAATATAACGTGGGCGAGTGAACGGCTGTAAAATACTATCCCATCCCTCTCAACCTCTTTGCGTCTATAACCTCGGTCCCTAGAACTATGTCATCCAACGAGAAAGCCAATGCCAAGGCCCACGACGAGGAGTGGCATAACTCCCTCAGCAAGCTTACCGCCGACTTCAACGCTCTCCTCAAAGGACAAGAAGCCAACAGCAACGAGAAGGCCGGCCACGGCCACGACCCTGTGCAGAAGCTGCAGCAACTCACCGAGGTCGTCAAGGAGGGAGTTAAGAACGGCAAGCTCGACGTCACGAAGGTCCTCGTCGGGGCATTCAAGGGCGTCGATGGCCAGCTCATCGTCGACGATATCTACAATATGACGGACCATGCGAACTCACTCGCAACTTCGTTCGCGAATGCCCATGCGCTGCTTGTCAAGATCGACGGGCACAACTATAAGCGTGCGGATGGGACTGTCGTCAAGTACGCCGACAAGTGGGATGGGTACCATGGTGTTGGTATTATTGGCGACGTTTTGGAGACCCCGGCTGACACTTCAACTCCATGCAGGAATTCAAGAGGTTGCTCACCGACTCGAAGAACATCGCCTCTTCAGGTGTTTGCTACACCCAGCGTAAGTTACCTCGTCGTTCCCTATGCTCTCATTCAGACTTCTGACCTCCACGATCCTATAGGGTATGCCAAGGAGATCCCAGAGAAACTCGCCAAGCTCCAGACCATCATCGATGACCCAAGAACCGAGGACGAAGAACTCCACGAGACGCGGAAACGTGCTGAAAAGACGCTTAAGCTCCTCGAAGCCTCGATTAACATCCTCATCAGCGTCAGTTTTGCTCTTTCGTGGCACACGACTACCATCTTATACTAATGGTTTTGAACTGCAATAGGACATGAACGATACCCAAAAGCGCGCCACAGAGCTGGGAGGCAAGCTGAACTCGCTCTCCAGCAACATCGGGATTTTCGCCGCGGACTTGGAGAAGGACATCGACACCATCCTCGGGAAGGTCGACAAGGACGTAGTCGACGCCCAGGCGCACGTCAACAACTGCCAGAAAGAGTTGGATGAGTTGCAGAAGACGGTTAGTGCCCCACCACTCGCTCCTCTGCCAGCCTTAATCGAGCGAACCATCGATTGCTATGTAGCTGGACAACTCCTACACGTCGCTCTACGCGTCGGCTGGCAGCACCGCTGGGGGTCTCATCCTCGGATGCGCCGCTGGGCTTGCGTGTGCTAGCGTTATCGTGCCTGCGATTCCCTTCGTCGTCGCCGGGCTGGCGTTCATGTCCATCATGGGTTCCGGTGTCGCTACTTCGGTGTACCAGGGCCAAGTATCTGGTGCGTTCCCTGAACAACGCATCCTCTGGCGTTCGTCGATTAAAATTGCTCGTTTCGCAGCCGCGGATAGAAAACTCAAGACCGCGAAGGAGAAACTGCAGGCCCTCAAGGACTTGCGCGGGGACCTCGTGAAGTCCAAAGAGGATCTCAAGCTGATCAAGGCGGATACGGACAACATCATTAAGCGTCTCGCGAAGATGATGACCATTTGGAATACCGTGAGTTTCCCATCTCCTCCATCCTCCATTACCGATGCCTTTACTAACAGTTCTGTTTAGGTCCAATCCGACGCCGTACAGCTGAAAGACTGGCTCAATGGCTGCCTCAGGCCAGAGGTTCCTGTCGAGACCGTCGCGAGCTACCTCTCCGACAACAACATCGGAAAGATCTACGATATCCTCGGGCAGGTGCTACAGATCTACGCTAGCAGGGTCACCGCTGGCGGAGCCTGAGTACCTCCGAATGAAGGGAGGTCGGACAGTCTATTATTCGGAGACAGAGCGTACATACATGTAGTACTAGACAGTAGCAATGACAAGGGCGTAATGTAACAAACAACGGGCGGAATCGGTGGCAGGTAGCACCGGGTATACAAGGATAGATCTAAGGAAGAGGAAGAGGTGACGGCGGTCCCAGCAGGTAGGTTATGTACAAACAAAAAGTCGGTGTGGTGAACAGCGAAAAAGGGAGGTGGCTGGGATGGATGAAACGTCGAAAGCCTCTGTTGAGAGAGTTCGGGTATAGGTAGCAGGTGCGAAAGCGCTTTCGTGTGTTGTGCGTGTGCTCGTTAGAAGAATCGTATGCTCATCGGAATCTTGCCGTCCACGAGTCTTCGATGGATAATGTTCGAGGTGAACGAGCTGAACTGTAACCACCAAGAATGCACAAATTCAGTCCCAATACCAGGAATAAGAGCAGAAAAACTTACGCCGTTACCGATAAATACCGCAGCCCTCCTCGCTAAATCCATATCCACCGCCATCCCCACATCCTTCTCCTGCGCGTCGCCATACACAATCTCCAAACTACTAATAACTACATTCTTCCACCCATCCTCTTCGATGAACTCCTTCTTCAACCCGCCCAACCACTCCACATCCCTCTCGTTCGTCAACAAGAATAGCGTGTCCAAATAATGCTCCTTCCCTCCCGCACGCCCGGTCTCCTTCTCCCAATCATTCCTCCCAGCCCTGACTTTCTTGACAATGGCACTGTCGTCTGCGAGGCAGTGGCTATTGTAGGTCTTGATGTTCTCGGGGCTCTGGTTCCCTGACCCTTTCTCCTTCCCTGGGGAGTACGGAGGCGGGGCGAAGTGGTCGGGGAAGAAGGAGAATTGGTTCCATGAGTAGTATGTCGAGTTGTAGTCGGCGAGGTCTTGGCAGGCGGCTTTGTAGTCACCACGGCGGATGTGGACGGCGAGGACGCGACCGAACGGGTCCGACCCGGTACCGCTGCCCTGTCGTCTATCGAGGTCATCCTCGTCCAGCTCAACATCCGAGTCTGCATTGACTTTCGGTGGGGGGTTTGACCCATCCTTGCGGTGCCTGCCGAACAAGTGCAGGTTCCTCTTAATGCACCGCTCCACGACTTCGCTCGTTCCCAAGCCTACACTCGCGATAGGGCTGTTCTTGAACTCGTCCCACAAACCGAGCACCCTCTCGCAACCCCACATCCACAAATCAAATACCTGTGGGAAGTTGTCCTCCGACCTTGGCGCAGGAAGAATCTCGACACATCCGTCGCCCTTCACCTTCTTGTTGTGCTCCTGATGCGATAGGGCGATTTCGTCGAAGAATTTGGGGTCGGTGAGGAGGCGCAGCCAATACTCGAAGATCTCTTTACCCTCCCTCTCGTTCGTGTTGAACTTGTGCCAGGGCTTGACGTCCGAGGTTGAAATGATCTTACGTTTGTGGAGTGGGCACACTTCTTCCCAGTAAGCGTGGGCGACGCTCCGTGGCGGCGCATCCGAGACTAGCCCGAGGTCTTTGAGCTCCTTGGGGGTCGTGAAAGCAGCTGCGGGAGCGGCCTTCACCCCCTCGTACCATGGGCCCCCGGTCACTGGACCACTCATCAACGCCACTAGCGGGGTTTTAGCAGGCTTTTCATACATCAGGTCCTCCGCCCATGGGTAGTAGTCCGGCTTCCAGTCGTACTCGGTAAAGACGTAGGCACGGTTGGAGCGGTAAGCGAGGTGCGAGTTGAGGAGGATTTCGTTCAGGACATTGTTCCAGCCAAGTTGGGAGATTTGGGACGAGAATTTGATGTAGCGCCCGTTGCGCCCTTCTGGGAAAGGTAGCGACGTGTTGTGTTGAGGGAGATTTTTGATGTGGGTGCGCAGGGTGGTGTAGTGTGGAGGGAAGGAGATGTCTGTGTCGTCGGGGGTCTGCTTCTTCCATGTCTCGGAGTTCTCGAGGACTTGAGAAATGCGGGGCTTGAAGAAGGAGATGAGGGCGACGAATCCAAGGGAAAAGGCGAATAGAATGAGGAATATTTTGATCAGAACACGACGTCGGTTGCCTGAAAGGAGGATGGCGAGGACATAGGGACGTTTGGCGTTCGACCAGCTCTGACTACGTATGTGACGAGAGCCCCCGGAATGCGACAAGAGGGACTCGTTGGCCTCTTCATCGGCCTCGCTGTAAAATATTCAGACAAATTTGAATCCTGGGGTGTCAAACCACGTACTGGTACGAGTTTTTGGGCATCACAGCTTTGTGTAGGCCACAAGTGAGGGCTTTAGGCTGCTCCTACTTGCCTGAACCAGCCTCGACTTGAATGGAGAGAGAAGAGTGCCGTGCAAATCGTTTACGTGAGTGGTACGTGAATGAGGGGAGTAAGGTGGGAATCATGGAAAATCCATCACCATGATGATGCGGTTGTCGCGGCAGCTTTAGCCTCGCCCTAGCTCCATTCGAGGCTCTCCTTCCGCGTCGAGGAGGATAAGGGTGCAATCGGGACTCATGGATTGGCCACTCCCTCGCGAAAAGGCACTTGACGGGAGAGCCTCCAAGCTGTTTCCTGGAGGCACTTTACTGAAGAATATTCCACCAATGCGGCGCGTCATACAGTAGGCGGAGTATGGGTTGGCATGACTTCAATCTCTCAACGGGACAGCTGAAATGATATTTCACGGTCGTGTAAGTCGCCACATTCACCTACCGACAGAAGCAGAAAGCAAACAAGAGGGGAGCCCGGATGGACAGTCCCTGCAGCCTTACTCGCAAGATCTTGTCCAGAATGCCGCGGAATCAGGATCAAACGTTAAGCGCCCGACGGATTCAATACTTTTACGTCGACGACACGAGAACCGCACGGGCATTTAAGGCCGATGACCCCAATCTACGAGTCTATATCTCGCATTGATCAGCATTCCCAACCACCGAACTATACAGCTCATAGAACATCTAGACCACTTCGTCGAGCCAAGGGTCCTTCAGCAGCTCCTCCGCTGTTGGCCGTTCAGCTGGATCAATCTCAAGACAGCGACGCATGAATCGGTCGGTGTCAAGCAACTCGTCGGGGGTGCACTTGGACTTCAGCGGCGAGAAGAAAAGTTGTTCAGCGAGGCTTCCGAAGGTTTTGGCGTCACCGGGAAGGGGGTGGAGCAGCCGTCCTAGAACGAGTACAAAAGCGAATCGGTGAGCTCAACGTTTCGGAAACCTCGGTCCGAAGAGAACATACCATCGTCGGTGAAGAACGAACTTCGTTCGGGGCACTTTTCAATGAAGGAAGGTGGGGTAGTGCCTAAAAGTTCCTCGATGCGCGCAAGGTGCGCGTGTGTCGGGGACATGCCTTCCGGGAGAGAGTAGCTGACCTCAAAAATCTTTCGGTATGCACGAAAGAAAATGAGATCCCATAGCTGATACCAATAAACCTGTCAGCGGGCGCGTCCTGGAATACATTGAGGGGGGCATACCACGCCGCCGACACTCCAAATATCAACAGGGTTGTCCCAATGACACCCCAGGAAGATTTCCGGGGCGCGAATGCCATCAGGCATAGCTGACTGGTGGTCTTGGCCACAGAAGTAGGCTAGCGTTCGCAGGGAGGGTATCTTCAGACACTATGCGCAGAGACAAGGGACATGCGTCGTACCAGTGCCAAAATCTCCCAGCTTAATGGGAAGATTGTGGATATCGGGATTTCCGAACAGGGGCAATGGTTGAGACTCCACCGTGATAATAGGGTCGGCGGAAATCCTGGGTTCGTGTCGTGGGGGGTAGGTACGAGATGGGTCGGTGAGAAGGAGAGTCTCGATCTCGTCATCACGTTCCCCTGTATCGATAAAGAGGTTATCCAATTTGATGTCTGGGACAAAGGGTGAGCGTCGATGCAAGGGCACACAGGGTAGGTATATCGACCACGCACCGGTATGTATCATACCCCTGTGGTGAACGTACGTCAAAGCCATGATAACCTGTTTAACAATATTCTTGAGTCCCACAAGGGGGAAAGTCTCCTGCGCCGATCCCCTGCGCAACTCGTTCACATATTGGAACATATTGATTGAGTAGGGCTCGAACACCAGGCTGATGTGGGGTTCTAGGTCTTCATTCGGTCCAAAACACGGGAAGAAATCTTGCATGATGGTGCAGTAGGCCTTTCCTGGATGAGAACCCGACCGGTTAAACCGTCGTAGGGCCGCCAATTCTGACTGCGCGGAGGAGTGATCAGTTTGCATGGCGAGCTGGCTGTGGTAAGAAGTCATGATTTTGATAGCTGCAAATCGGGGGCGAGGAATCCTGGGTATATTGTGGTGGTTACTCTAGGGTTGCGTGTATAATTCACCCCAGGGCATTTAAATAGTAACTTACAGGCCAAAAAATTTCGGGTGGGCAACTAATGTAACTTATTGTGTAAATTAATGCTCGCCCGTAGGTCACGAGACTTGATTTCGCGCGGAAATAATTTGGATAGGCAACAAAGGTATGGGGGCACAGAGGGGCGGGACGAGCGACAGGAAGCGATGCGGGTACATACAAGTAAGTACATACCACTTCTGCACCCAGGTACCGAGTTCAAAAGTCCCCCCAACCTCCTCTGTTCCCGTTCTAGCCAATCGCAATTGAGCCTTAGCACCTTGGCCGAGTCTCCCTCCCTCCGCCCCGACCTCGACCATGCAAACGAGTTGAGGCGACCGCGCATCAGTGCCTGTGCGCCGCTCTGGTGCTCTTGGGTACACCGAAAGTCGGGCGAATAAGTTACAATACTTACACGTGTAGATAAGGGCTTAAGCTACTTAATCGTAACTTACATTAACTTACAGGTGTAACTTACACTTTGTAACTAAATGCCAATTAGATACGCAACCCTAGGTTACTCAGGGGCTATGCGCGGAACGCGTCGAGTCGCGTGATCTAGCGACGCCATCACTCACGGTCGCGCTTCGTATTCAGTAGTTCATTCTTGTACGCTACGGTCACCATCTATATTCGTACCTGCTGCTCGAGCCTTCAGAGCGGACAGCACGTCTCGCCGACCTACAATATACTATTTATCAAACGGCGAGGTAGGGAGGGTAATAGGACGAACCCGTCTTTGGTATGTCGGCGAGCAAGCCAGACGCTTCCTTCAGAGCCCCATCCCAGCTTCCGCACGACTTCATACTCGTCCGTATCAGCGAACCCTTTGCGGCGGGAAATACCGCGCTCGATCCCAGTGAAGCGGTGTCCCAGTTGCAGCGACAGATATCCGTAGTCCCTTGGTAGCTTGAATACGTGCTTTTCCTCGTCGAATTCAAACACATCGCCATCGTCGAGCCGCACCGCATACTGGACTCGCTCTGCCTTTGGAATATTAATGCTAGATGGTGAAGGCACAGATACCAAGTCTAAAATATCTGGAGCTATGAGTTGAGCGGACATGTAAGTGTTGGGAGATGATAGGAGATGATCGTAGCGGCGCGGCTCGGCAGCGCCAGTCCCCGACTCACAAAGTTGATATTTGAACAAAGCACCGGCGGCTCTTCTCGCGGAGCGAAGGGGTCTAGGGTGGTCCCGCAGAAGTGTACCTTCAAATGTCTTCAATGTTCACGTTCTTGAAATCGACAGAATCGGTCAGACTTAGGTGAGGGAAGGTCCCCTCGACTGAACGCGAAGGGCAGGGGTAGGCGATGTACGCACGTCAGTCGCGAGTCGATACGTGCGGTAGAAACCTTTGCGTTCAGAAACCACATATCATCATCAATTTGTCCCACTCATTCTGCATATTCGTGTTCTGTACACCAACAGAAACACATATTCCCCAGCCGTTTTTTTTTTTTTTTTACATCAGAGATCCGTAGATACAGTTATTCGGGTTTGGATGGCCTGCCTCAGTCCCCATCCTACATAACACCACGAGTGCGTCGCTTCGATCCGCAACAAATTATCGGAGTAACCGTCTTCTGAGAAGAGAACGCCCCGAGTGGAGGATCTCGTCCGGCGAAAGACATCTGAAAGGCGTCACCATCTCGGGCATAGGGATATCTTGGGGGTAGCATGTGGAGTCGTAGAAGGTCGGATATTGCTCAAAGTCGTGAGGCTGCCAACTAAGAGAGGGCAGTCCTCCCGATAAAAGACACGGGTGACGTGCGAAGGTCGTTTCAACAGGGGAAACATGAAGAGGAAGGAAGGGGACGGTGTCAATCGTAGCGGCGCAGCGCTGCAGCGCCAGTCCCCGACTCGCGAAGTTGATATTGAACGAACCGGAGGGCAAGCTCGCCCTGGATGGATGGCCCTTGGATTCAAGGGGTCACAAGGAACCATATGTGTTCGCCCCGAACCTAATATTTCGCTCACTCGCAGGCACGTGCCCACAATGTGCTTGCCTTCGCTCATTCAAAAACAAACATGGCGGAAGGGTGCGCGAGCTCACAACGTGAGGGAAGCTGCACTGAGGGCAGAAGAACCTAGAATAGTGGCAGATAAAGAAGTGACGAGAAATGGAGAAACCTGTCGCGTGGATCTCGGGCGAGTCTCGAGACGCGCGAGCTCTGGAGCAAGCCGGACTCGGGGCGAAAAAATCATGGCTCTCGAGATGGAGGTCAAAGATAGAGATTCAAATTTGTACGCCGGAACCGCATTCCCGCAATCTCTCTTCGTAGTCCATCATGGAGACTAATGGGAGGGTGACCCGACGTGATCGTCCTGTTCAAGTGCCATCCTCGAAGCAAAAAAGTCGCTAGAACTTCGAATCCCTCCCGACCGCCATGTCCTCGTCTTTCTCAACAACATGTTCGTTATCGCCACCCTCTGCAGCGCTAGGAGAGCCTTTTCCAGGCCTTTAAGATAGGCGGAAATATCGCCGATGGGCAGTTTTCCTTGAGAAGCGATGCAGTGAAGTACGGAGCGACCTCTGAGAAAGTGCTGTTCCTTCCAACCGCCTGCATTGAACCTGTTCCGCAATATCACCGTGATTGGTGTGAAGGTATATCGCGTTGGAGCCGCTCCTCTTTGTCGAGTGCTGCAGAGGCTTGTGTATCTGGCTGAAGCAGGGGCAGACCTAACTTGGCGAGGGCATGCGCAGCGCACCGAGGGGTTTTCAGCAACATTGGAACCGTATCCACAGGGCAGGGGTTTCGGGGATGTGCTGAAAGGGATGTGAGAATGAGACTATACGTGCTAAACGGGGCGCATGTGTGAGGGCGAGGAGCAAAGGAGCGAGTGGCGCTTAGAATGATCATTGACCCCATGATTACGCTCCAGCAATTCTAGGCCTGGGGAGAAAGAGCTAAGATAAGATAAAATGATGTTCCCACGACCTGCAGTCCGAACGACAGACAGAATAGCTGTTTCTGCGGTACAGAACCCTCCCCCACCTTGTGGAGTCGGGGATGGGGCCCCAGAACAAATCCAAGACACGGCAGGGAATTTTGATTAGCGGTGCACGTGATATTAAGCGCCTGCGTCTCCTTCATTACCCCACCTTCCACTGGGGGTCGGCAGCCCCACCGAAATTCGCGTGTATGAAAACCCGTCAACGTTACCTAGCTGCTCCGGTAACCGCACGTGACGTCCAAACGAGGCAATCAGCCCCTGTCTGGGCCTCCCCACACCTCCTCCTGGTCCCTCTCCTCCCTCCCCCGCGCTCCGATCCCCCACAGGACCTCTCAATGCCGGGCGGGAGTTATCTCGAGCCCTTATCAGCAATCTCGGGCGCGTCGGGGGAGATCTGATGCCATCAACCGTCGAAATTTCGCTCGGTCCCCCTCTCTTCTCCTCTCTTCCATATCACTCATAATGTCTCGCTTTAAATCGCAAACTTTATGTCAAGCTGTAGATAGCACTTGAATATACCTGTCAATTTTTTCTGACTCGAATTACAGAGATACGCGTTGAGATGTGACCCCAAACGCCCGACCCCTGCCAGCGCGTACCTTCCAAAACAGGAAGGCGCCCCTGATGCCTCGTTCCTCCTCGGCTCTACGTCCGAACCGACGGCTGCCACGCTACTGAAACTCTTGGTGCGGGGAGCCGAGCAGCCGTAGTACATGCCAAGAGAGTATATACTACAAGTCGGTAACCTTACCTCACCCAAATGGCCAGGTTACCCGAGGTTACCTGAGCCAGGCGGCGCTCCCTTATATGCCCTGTGTAGTTTCATCTTATAACCCATTTACCTGTGCTCCAACCCAAGGGATGCTCAATCGATCGAGAAGACGGAGGCGGGGAATAAGAGATAGGGGCTTGAGAAGGCACTCGACCAAATCGGGAAGGTCCCGTTTTCCTGTACACCATTGTATGATATGTTAGTACTAGTATTTGTAATTAAGTCGATTTGGCGGGGACAAAGAGGTCGCGTTTGGCTGGGAGATAGGGCCCTACACCATTTTGCATACAACTTTTCACTGGGCCGAAATATTCACGCAATTCCTTCACATTAGGGTACTGGGTGGTTACCTCTTTCACAATTCCGGTCTCAACTTTCTCTGCCTTACCATTGACTAATACTTCATAGGGCCATGCACCCCACCCCAAGACAACCAGGCTGCTGTCACCTTATCGAGACCGGAATTATCCATCTAGGATACAACGTCTTTCATTTTCTCCTTACAAAGTATTTATGAATCTGTCCCGTTCAAAAGTTAAGAATTGAGGACACCTCTTGCCGCGTCGCGTCGGAGTTTGAAATGGCAGGGGATTGCTGACCCCCACTTCCACTCCGTCTTCATATCAAACATGAGGGACTCGATGCGGAGCATTGCACCAAATCTACGGAGCCTACAGTTGCATATTTCTGTGGAGACATACCGAGACTTGGTCGACACCAGCGCGTACCTTTCTTCCCTGTTCTCGAAGACCTGTCCCTTGAGCTTTTTATGCTTTATCTCACCACCGACTTCGATAGCTTGCTCGGTCAAGTAGTTGCCCCCTTGGTCAATCGCCATTCGAAGTCAATAACGGCCCTTTCGATATCCGCCAGGACGGGGGACTGCTGTCCACGATACCTCGACAAATGCAGGGCGCTCTTCGCAGGGCTCTCACATCTTCCGAGGCTATTCAGTTTGACTACACGAATATTTCTCAATCAATCAGACCACCAGGGCGCGTATGAGCTCTGCAATTTCATTCGCCGGCACTCTACTTCCCTCACTCAACTTGACATTTTCGCCTTCCACTCCCTTCACACCACGACAGTCAGGGAGTTCTGGGGGAACCTTGGTCGAATTCACACCCCAGAAACACTCTTTTCGACAGACCTCTTCACAGAGGCCATTCCCTCTTGTCACGAGGTGAAGGACCTCCGGCTCTCGAGAGCTCATTCCAAGGCTTTAGCCACCCATTTCTCAACTGGTTCTCACCTGCCAGTTGGGCAAAGGACTTGACCTCCCTTCCGATTCTTCACAACGCCTTCTCTCAGGATGTCATTATCACCATCACAAAGGCCGCCCATCTCGCTGGCCTGCGCTCATTGACTATCAGGGTCGCGCTCCTTACTGTGGAGCTCTTTGAGGCACTCGCTGGACAACTACGAAAGTTAGAAGGATTAGATATTAGTGTAGATAGCGTTTCCGAGGTGAGTTGCAGCCGCCCAAGCTGATGAATCAAACTGACACAATTTATATGTAGATCTCATTGACCGAAGAGTCCCCCTTCTTGAAGGACCTTGCGTAATCTAGTTACCCTCATTGGACGAGCTGTCGAATCTTCGCTTAAATATGTACACCTTACCCAGGGTACTCGACGAAAGTCAGCTGCGGTCGACTTTCCCATCGGTTGAACACTTTGATATCCAAGATTGGCCCGCCACACGATACAACCTATAATTTAGGAGTCATTCTGCGGACGAGGAGCGGGAGAGGCAACGGAAATTTGAGGTGAGTGTTGTTTTACCTCACATTTCGCGACACCGTCTCATCTCTGAACCAGATCCCGACAAAGGAGAGCCGACCCGTGCAGATCGTACCATGGTCGGGTATAACTATCATGTTGCAATGCCATGTTTCCTTTGGAGACTCGGCCCAGATTGCGAAAAGCCGGTTAGACAAAGTACTCGACCAAGTGTCATATCAATTACACATCTTTCCCGCTGTCCGTCTGCCCTGTAAGCTGTTTCGATTTTTGGTCCCAAAGGCGGATTATAGCACGGACATATATAAAACGTCGAGTTTCTCGGCCCCATTCCAACCTGTCTCCACCTCTTCCTTCGAGATGATTACCCTCTACGATTTCGCCAGCACACTCCCTGGCAGGACGCTCTCACCCTACGTATGGAAAGTCAGGTCCGTACCCTTGGCCACTCTTCTCTGCAGAGAATGCCCCCTGACCTCACCCCGTGATGCAGAATTGCTCTCAACATCAAAAGCCTAGCCCACACGACCGAGTGGCTGGACTTTGCCAGGCTCGAAGAGCAGATGAAAGAACTGGGTATACCTCCCAGTGAGGTACTCCCGGATGGACGGGAACGGTACACCGTCCCTGCCATCTTCGACTCGGCTACGAACACCACCATCTCGGACTCGACCTACATCCTGAAGTACCTCGATGAGGCATATCCCGATACCCACCAACTGTGCACCCTGGATGACCCAACAGACGAATTTATCAAGGCAGCGTTCGAGCCTGGGTGGTCTCTACTCGGTCACAGAGCGTACTCAACCTGGGGGCTACTCGTCCCAACGATCGTGGCTCACCTAGACGCTAAAAGTGGGGCAAAATACGAGAAGAACTTCCAAGCCTTGTTCAGCATGAACGTCGAGCAATTCCTCTCGGACAAGGAGAAGCAAGAGGAGTTTTGGAAGGAGACCCAGGAAAGTTACGAGTCCGTTCAGTCCTGGTTTGCGAAGGCAGAAGAGCGGTATGGCGCGGGGAAGTGGATTTTGGGGGACGACATCAAGCTTCCTGACCTCGCCGTTGCGACATCTATTACTTGGGTCGCACTTTTCGGTGGGGAGGATAACGAATTCTGGAAGAGGATCGCCGAGCTAAACGGAGGCCGATGGGTAAATATCCTGGACCGCATTAAGCCGTACCTGACTGTCTACTGAAAAGTGCAACAGATCGTAAATTTCATAGTTTCGTTGGGGGATTTACATGGATGATAGTTGTAAACACTGCTTGTGCAGTGGGCCTACGTCAAAGAATGCCGCAGCCCCATTACTTGGAGGGGGCGCCGCTGATAGGCTGAGCACGGGGCCAGTATGCGATATGTCCAGTAAAGTTGTTGAGAAGAGCGTTTACGCTGCCATCACCCTGATCGTAAGGAACGTTGGTGAATAGGAGGTACAATGAGCGCCGAGGAGAGGTAGAACGTACAATCATAGTATGAGGGAACCCGATGTCGAATGGGGCAACCGAATCGAGGAATTTGACGTGCTGAGGGGTGAGGGAGATCTCCAGTGCCTCGAGGTTTGAGACCAAATGCTCAATCCTCCGTCCTCCAATAATGGGGAAGACATATTGAGTCTTGTGCATCACATACGCAATCGCAACTGCGAGAGACTCTCAGCCGGATTTCGCGCATGAAGGAAAAGGAAACCTACCAGCCCCGAGACTCTTCGCTCCAACTTCCTCCTTCACCTGCTCGAGCGCTTTGCAAATCTTCTTCTCTTCCTCGGTCCTCTCCCAACCGGTACCACTTGACAAGGACAACGCCCTTCCATTCTCGCCTGTCTGCCTCCTCCTTTCTTCCTCCTCGTCCGAACGGATTTTGCCTCCGGCGAGGACGCCCCACGGAGCGAGAGCCATACCCTCATCGCGAGCCATGGGAATGATATCGCGCTCGAAATCGCGAGAAAGCACGTTCCACTGGCCTTGATAGACGCTGAAAGGCGTCAGAGCGTGGCATCGGGCATACTGGTTCGCTTTAGAGACGACCCAGGCGGGGGCGTCGGAGATGCCCTATAAATGAGGAATGGTCAGGACTTTGACTGGGCAAACAGGCAAAGCAATAAGGACGCACCAGGTAGAGCACCTTTCTCTGCAAGACAAGCCCATGCAACGCGTGCATCAACTCGGGAATGGTGGTGGTGTAATCCCACCAGTGGACATAGTATAGGTCAATATACGAAGTTTGGAGGCGCTTAAGAGAGATCTCGATGTTGAGATGCAGAGACTTGAGGCCGTTGCCATTGAAGAGGTGCTTTTGCTTGACGGAGGCGTCGTTCAGGTAGGGATTGTTCGTGTACTAGTTTTTATATCGTCAGATTCAGGCTCGGTAAGAGTGAAGAAAGGGACTGACCTTCGTAGCGATGAAAAGTTGGTCGCGGATACCCCTTTCTTCCGCCCACTCTCCAATGTATTCCTCAGACTTGCCGAAGGAACTGAGAGACAGCATAGGGGTCAGTATCGCTTTCTTCTCCATAGACGCGTGTATAATAGCTACTCACTAAGCATTAGCAGTGTCGATGAAGTTGCCCCCAAGTTCAAAGTACTTGTCCAAGAACTTGAAGCTCTCCTCCTTCGTCATGCCGTTAATTCCAAAGTCCTTCCACTGTTCGCCAATGCTCATCCCTCCCAGGGCAATGGGAGAAACGTGCACGCCAGCGAGCGTGCCGAGGCGACGGTAGTAGCCTAAGCCGGACTCAGGGTGAGGACCTTCGGGGAACAGGGCTGCCATTTCCGTAGTTAAAGTAGAAAGCGAGGTTGGTTGGTTGGTGGGGTGTTGGGATATGAGACATATCCATGTTGGATGCGAAGCCTCTTATACCCAATTCTTGGACATCACATCAGGGAGGGCATCCTTACTCGTTATTAAGGTCGTGGTGACGATAGCCCAAGAGCGGGCGGCATCGTGCCTTACGACGGTGGACGCGTACCCCACCGCACAAGTCCTCGGCGCATCCTCAACAGCACCAGCGATAATCGATAAGCGGCAAGCCAGACGCATACGTATGCCTTTCTGCCGAGAGTGGGGTCAGCCGCTCGAGCCCGGTGCTGAGGGACCGAAGGTTCGTGCTGAGTAAGATATCATTTCTCGAACTGCGGAGAAGCCGCCAATCGAAGAACATATCCTGCGAAGAGTCGTTAGAGAAGCGCCGGTCGGGTAGGGCGGGGGTACGCTCACTACGAAGTTGACCATGAGGTCCGGCACACGTTGGTACACATGGGTTCCAGAAAGCCTGAACGGGAAAAGATGTCAATGATGCATTCAGGGGAGTACTACACATGGAGATAAGGAGTCCGAATGAGAGGCATTTCCAGATCATAATCAATAAATACATAGGCAGACAATCTGCATGTCAAGACGAGGTGAGTGTGAGTTCATGGAAAATACGGTGGGTGTGAGTGTGGAGGAGGCGAAAGGAACCGATCCCACACGAGGACCGACGGCTACAAAGTGAAGCAATTGTTATCCGAATGGGTGGATGGATGAGATTAGGCACTCTCGCGATGCTTGTTGTGCTTGACAATCCACGGATGGCGTAGGACCTCGGCGAGCGGAATACGGGACTGAGGATCATGTTGAAGAAGCTAGCCGTAGCAAAAGAGGGTCAGGACCATAAGGAAAGGGGATATGAAACGGAAGCTTGCGCACCCTTGAAATAACATCCCTAACTTCAGACGAGAGTTCTCTGTCTCGCGGCCACCGAAGATCGACCTTGGCAATACGGCGGTACGTATCTGGAGGGGCATGGTCAGCGATCGCAATGGTCGATATTTAGGAATTGCCACCCACTGTTCACACTGCTTCGATCCTCAAACGGTGGTGCACCAACGAGGAATTCGTAGGTCAAGACCCCGAGCGCCCAGTAATCCACCCTTTCGTTGTGGGCCTTGCCTTCCACCATCTCAGGAGGAAGGTAGTCCAAGGTTCCGCAAAGCGTCATCCTCCTATTTCCGGGGGCATGCACACTCCATCCAAAGTCACCAATCTTAAGCTCGCCGTTGATACCCAGAAGCAAGTTCTCCGGCTTGATGTCGCGATGAATAACATGCTTGCCGTGGAGATAGATCAAGGCATCAGCCATCTGGTATATATACCTCGAACTCCTGCTCTCACTGAAGCTTCCCTTCTTCGACAGTTGCTTGTACAGCTCTCCCTTTCCAGCGAACTCGAGCATCAAAAAGATACGCTTCTCGTCGTGGAAGTAGCCGTACAGACGGAGGACGTTGGGGTGGCGCAGGTTCTGTTGGATTTCGATTTCCCGTCGGATCTGTTTTTCGACTTTGGATTGGACGATCTCCGACTTGTAGAGGGTCTTCAGGGCGAGAATATATTTCGGCTCGGACTTCGTGCGGACCATGTAGACTCGTCCGAATTTGCCCTTGCCAAGTGGGCGGCCCATCTCGAAGTCGTGCAGGGTCCACTCTCGGGTGGGGTTTTTGCTGTGCAGCTTTAGTCACACCACCTCTTTAGGCATGCAGAAGAGTACGCACCCAGAGACACTAGAATCGAGAGCCAACTCCTCAGCAGCCTCGCCATAAACCTTCTCTCCTCGCTTCTCATTCTCAGTTTCCAGACCTCCGTCGTAAGTCCCGATATCAAGTGGCACTGGTGCCGTCGATTTCGTGGCGAGATTGCTCTTGCTAGACGAAGCAGAGGAGCTTGCGGCGTGCTGGTTGGTGGCGTTGGTGGGGTGTCGCAGTGAAGAGCCCTGTGCAGGTTTCGAGCTTGAAAATGGGTTGGGTGCGCTGAACTTCGTGAGTAATTTCGTAACCTTCTCTTGTGAGGCCTGTTTCGAATGTGCTGTTCGGAGAGAGCTGCCTCCTGTGGCCGTTGCTGGTTTGTTCTGCTTGTTGGATATTTCGAGGGCCGCGATTTGTCGCGTTACAGAGCCGATGGTCGTCATGTCGTTTTGCCTCGATTAAGCGCTAATTCAAGCGTTTTAAACACCATACCATCGAGCCTGTAGTCGAGGAGGACTTACGGCTAGTACGATAGGTCGGGGAATGGGCTCTGGTGGCCACGGAACGTCAAGGTGGTGGTGGGTGGAAGAACAGTGGACTTCCTTTCTGGGCATTCAACCTTGAGCGCGTCGTGGCACGTGCACAGCACGTGGATACTTTATTTCCATTTCGGGATGGTAGGCCTAAGCCAGCACAAGATTACCTCGAGATCCAAAGAAATGGGTTTCATCCTAACCCATTTAGCCTCCCCATGATATCAGGAAATCCCTGAGTTATTGTGTGTACCTCCCTCATTCCATCGGCGTCCGTATCCATCTCTCTTTCCTCAAGTGAAAGGGCACAATGTAAGATGTTGGTGAGAAGATCAAGAACCGCTCTCGAACGCCGAGCGGTCTGTTGCACCTCGCCACCTCGTGATCTCAGTTATGAATTACATTGCTGGAGGATAGGAAAGTAATACGCCTATACACACTAGTACAGCACCTTGCTCAGTCGCTGGACCTCATTCAACAACACGTCGCCCTGACGCACGACAGTCTCGTACTGTGCGTTCTTCGACGAGGGACGAGTCGTCTCAACAATTCCATTGACCCTGTCAACGCGTGCGTGTAACCGGCTGTTGGCAATGAACCGGGAGATTTCACTGTGAACAAGATCAGCAAATTCTCGACGCAATGAAAACGATATAGACATACCCGTCAATGAACTCTACGCTGACTCCAAACGCCCGTGCAAGTGACTCGAGGGTCAGTGAGCGATAGGACTCGAGGAGTTGGGCGTATGCAAGAATTCGCATTTCCCTGACGTAGTAGCGGGCATGGGGGTGGAGGATGCGGGAGGGGATGAGGAAGGATTGTTCAAGGGTGGCGAGAGCAACGAAGAACTTGTCGTAGTGGCACTCGTACAGATTCTTGACGAGATCACCGAGGACAGGTAGTTCAGGGATGACTTGGTTCACTTCTGGCGCGGTGATGACCTTCTTCTTGAGGTCTACACGTCCAAGAGTGAGAGCTCCCGAGACGACAGCCATTGATACGAAGTCGTTGAAGGAGATAACTTCCAATGCGGTAAAAGTTGACAGAGCGTCCAAGAAGAGGTCGGCCGCGCGCTTGAATTGTCGTATTGAGATGAAATGCAGGGCCCGGTATACTTTGAGACGATTCCGGCGGTCCCAGTCTCCACCCTCGTCGATCAACTTCTCGGCCTTGGCCATGTACTCTGTCACGATAGAGGTATCGCTGAAGAAGAAACCAATCCGAACAACGGTGAGAACGATGTCGATCCGTGACCCCAAGCCTGCAGCCTTCTCCAGGGCGAGCTTCTGTGCTTCCAGCGCTCGGTCCTGAATGCAAAATGAATATTCGCCATTCACCTAGCCAAACGGCCTGCGCACCTTGTCTCCGATCTTCGTCAGGTAGTTCGCCCTTGCTTTGAGAGTATCTGAGATCTCTGCCTCCCCCTCAGTCTTCTCCGCCGCCTCCAACCTTTCATCCAGCCTCTTGAGCTCCTCCTCATTAGCCTTCTCTAAAGAATCCAACAACGATTGATCCAGAGGTAGGTTGCAAGTTGAACTCCCTGAGGACGATGGCGACAAAGCGCTTGTCACGCTACGGTACCAAGGGCCCATTTCTGCGAATATCCAGCATAGATTTCAGCCTCCTTGGTAATTCAGTGATACTACAACGCGTCATACCGTCCGCCCTGATCCCTTCCAACAGTTCCTTCTTGGCTTTCTCATGGAGGTGCTTGAGTGCTGGATTTGACAACACATAGAGGTTCTGGGGCACCGCGAGATTGGGGATTGGTAGAACAACTTCTTCGGCCATCTTGAAAGAATGAATGACGCTGAGGGTATAGGTTCAAGTATATTCACTCATCTAATCGACGCGTCAGCTCAGATTCCCACCAGTCGCGTTTTGATCGTAGGGTTAGGGTCAAGTATCTCAAAGCCAAGTGCCCGCGGTACCTCTCTCTTGGACCCCACCATGACATTGCACAGAGCAGATTGTGACAGGTAGATGCTCCAGCTGTACTAAAGGTGCACTTAATGAGGCTGACAGACGTAATGCGCACCCCAGGATGCTACATGGAATCTGCAAATATATCCTCGCTTGCGGGTCATGCGAACAGCCGAACGCAATTTAGCGACTTGTTTCTAGATGCGGCTTGTTGAGGCAACCTCAAATGTTCCAGGCCTCAAAAGAGGGCCTACGGTTGGCTTGTGAGCGTGCCAGAGGATGTCGACACTCTTGCTCAGCTACTGACACTGCCGACACGCCGACATACCCCCAACGGCGAAAGCAATAACGGCTCTAACGAACGAGGTGTCCGACCTCCTTGCGGGATGGAGTTACGATCCAAAGCTGTCATTCAGAACCCGCAAAGACTAAAATTTGACAAAGTTAGCCGCCCTTACTCATCAACGCCTTGTCGCAGGAAACACCTCTCCGCCAAAGCTGCCCGTGCACGGAATAGGCATGGAAGTGGCCCCTGAAAGTCCGAAGACTCACACACTCCAATTCACTTCGGAGATTTCCAGTCTGCGAGGATATCGAAAAGGCATATAAGGGAAACCCTTTGGATACTAGAATGTATACCCTCCCCACTCAAGTATGCCCACTCTATTTCAATCGATCGGTGTTTGTCTGGCGACCTGGCTGGCCTGGCGATTGCTCAGGCGCCCACTTGCCAGAGACCCGCTTGCGAACATCCCAGGTCCGCGACCAGACTCATGGCTCGGAGGTGAGTTGCAGCGCCATGGAGTTGTGGGCGGACGGTATTAACACCCTTGCGTGACAGGGAATATAGCGAAGCTTATGGCCAGTGACGGTTGGGAGTATCACCAGACCCTCACTAAGAAGTGCAAGTCGACCGTCTACAGAGAGCCAAGAGCGTTGGCTCACGGATATGTTTTTAGACGGAAAGGTGTTCAGCATCGCTGGATTTATGAGCGTACGCTTCGTCTTGCTCGACCTTTGCCGGCGCGAGCCGGACAGGACATCTTCCTGAATACTTATGCTGGGGTATAGGAACGGAACCTCTATGTCTACGATCCTAAGGCTCTGCAGCATATCTTCATCAAGGTATGCATTGAGTCGACGGTTTCCCCAACTCCCCGCAATCTGACGGGGCCCTCGCATGTTAGGACCAGCATATCTACGAGGAAGCCTCCGATCTCATTTTGTACGCCTACCTACCTACTTCCAAACATGCTGCCGCGCCTCATAAGTTATTGTGAAGGACGAACCTCCGTGTCTTTGGACCAGGACTTGTATCGACCTTGGGTACGTTACATTGGTGCCTAAATCCACAGCGGAGACTGACTCGGGCCTTCACAGGTAACCAGCACAGGAAGCAAAGGAAGATGTTGAATCCCGTCTTTGGGACGGCCCATATGCGTGGAATGGGTACGTTTTGATTCTTGTCAGTGGACATGCTATGGAGCTGAATGGGGTTCTGTAGCTCCTACTTTCTATAACGTCGCTCGGAAGGTCAGTCCCCCCAAGTTTCAATGACTATGGCGCGTAGCTGATGAAAGAACCCAGCTCGTTGACGGCGTTTCTCAGCAGATATCTCGAGGAGATGATGTAGTGAGCTTCCACATTAATAGCCGCTGGTGCTTGCGTGGTGCTGACCCCTGCGTGCTCAGATTGACGTACTCTCTTGGATGACTCGAGCCTCTCTAGAGATCATAGGACAGAGCGGGCTAGGGTATTCGTTCGACGAGCTCGAGCCGGATAGCAAGCAGCACCCGTTCGCAATCTCGATGAAGAACCTTCTGTAAGAGCATTATTCCGTGCCTCGAACCTTCATATTGACCACTGATGCCGTCTATTCAATTGAAGGCGATCCCTCAATGTCGGCTTCGTCGCCCTCGCCCGCTTCACCATCTTCAAGACAACGTTCCACTGGGGCTCGCCTCACTTCCAACGGGTATTCGTAGACGCCCTCCCTTGGCCCGCCCTTCATGAGGTCCGGGACATGGTCAATGTCATGCACGATACCTCGAAAGAGGTGCTTGAAGCGAGCCGGAGGGCTCTGGCTGAGGGAAAGGAGACTTCCTCGAGGATTGGAGGTGGGAAGGATATTATGAGCATCCTGCGTATGTTGTCGACCGTTCGCTAGCGCACGACTATCCTGTGTTGACTCGTATCTCTGCAGTTAAAGCCAATACGGCTGCGGCGGGCGAGGATAGAATGCCAGACGAGGAGCTGTTGGCGCAGATCTCGTACGTTGCATCCATTTTTTACACCAGCGATGTTCATTTCTTACTTGTTTTCGTTTGCAGCACGATTACATTTGGAGCCATGGACACGACATCGAACGCCATGTCTCGCGCTCTCGATCTGTTAAGCGGCAAACCCGAGGTCCAAGAGAGGTTACGAGAAGAAATACTCCAAGCGCACGAGGAACACGGAAGGGAGTTGGATTATGATACCTTGATGGGCCTTCCGTATCTCGACGGCGTGTGTAAGGAGACTCTTCGACTGTGGGTTAAATTCAACCATCCCTTCATCTCCAGAGCTAAGAGCCCCCGCAGGTATCCGTCCGCCCCATTTCTCGGACGAGAGTAAGTTCTGTTCCCCGACACTCTGGTATGTGTAAAGGCTGGCCTACATCCACTGAACCCTCTTTCATCTTTTACCAGAGTCGCCCAGGACGTCATCATGCCGCTCTCCCAGCCCATAACGGGTAGCGACGGGAGTGCGCTATCCGAGATCTTCGTCCCCAAAGGCACCCGCCTCCTCACATCATTGGTTCACTGTAATAGTGACCCAGATATCTGGGGCCCCGACGCAGAGGAGTGGAATCCAGAGCGCTGGATCAACCCCCTTCCAGATACAGTGGCCAGTGCGAAGGTTCCTGGCGTATATTCGAATATGTTAGTGTTATCCTCAGAAAATCTTGGAGACACGGGTAACTGACGAAGCGTCGCCTAGGATGACGTTCATTGGCGGGAATCGGGCATGTATTGGGGTCACATTCGCTGTGCTGGAGATGAGTACGTGGTTGCTTCCCCACTTCGGGGTTCCTTTTCTTCAGTTGCACTGATTCTGACTTCCCTTTTCCTCGCGCAGAGGTCGTCCTCAGCCTTCTCCTCCGGTCTTTCAGATTCAGCCACGCCCCTGGGAAGAAGATCATCTGGCAGCTGAACGGAGTGATCCAACCGACGACAGAAGATGCACCGCTGACTGCCGTCGGAGAGAAGAAGCTCCAGCTGCCGTTGAAAGTGAGTTTGATCAAGTAACCGGGTATGATTGGCCGCTTGGTATGTTTTACATAAATTAATATGCAACAACTGAATCCGTCGGGCGCTTAACTTTTTGACCATCGAACTCCAAGCCCACCTAGATACATTGAACAGATGAGGGTTGTCGCGAATAGTTTGGTTGACACTCTGGGTATGTACCCCCAAATCGCAAGCCGTACCCAGCACTGGCAGGGGTGTTCACATATACTCTATATCCCCCAACATCAAGTACTGCTCCGTTGTCTCCACCTTCAGCTACCAATTCCCCCGCTGGGCCCTACATTCCCCATTTGCCGCTACGATGCTTCCTTCCCTAACCACCGGTTTATGTAAGTTGATGAGTTTGAGACATGAGTGGCAACTCACTGCCAGTGGGAGCATCGGCATCATCTCCACCCCCCTGGACCCCCTCCACTGGCGTTGCTTTGGAGGCTGGACCCCGAACCATATCGCGCTTGAAAAATTCGGCATTATCGAACTGGGAAAGGTCCAAATGGTGGCGTGTCGTGGGTAATCCGGTAGAAGGATTTGTTCCTAATATGTGGTTGCCATCGGCATCCTTGGCGATAAACGTCAGGTGGAGCGGTGCTCCGGGGTCTTGTCCGCCACAATGCGCACCACCACTAGAAATGTCTTTGAGTCTGAAAAAAACGCAAAATATGTGATGTAGCACAGAGGAACGGACATCACAGTAACGCTGTCAACACCCTCCGCGATGAACCCGGCTTTCTCTGCTTCGGCCCGGAAAAGTCGCAGCAGCACTTCCTTACGACCTGGGGATGGAGGAATATAAGTTTTGTGGGATGGTATTGAGCTCCGATATCTTGGGAGTTTGACGGGCGGCTGACTCGAGGAGCGAAGTAGACATTCTTGAGTCCTGCGGTGGCAGAATAGGGCTCCCCTTATTATATATTATATCTGGAGGCTGACTCGGACTGCTATAGGGTTGGGCTACTTCATAAAAAGCCAGGCTGCATGTCCGATCCGCCTACCAGCAAGCCGCCGGTGGTGCCAGGAGGCTTGGCCAGCTTCTTGATATGAACTCCAAAAGTCAGCGCTTCATGTCTCGGATTCGCTCCTCCACCATCTCCCAAACTTCCATGTCCACTCAGCACATAGCCGCGAATCTTCTGGGCTGGGTGTCCGTACCCTCGCCATCTAGCATTAACATCCCAAAGGCGGAGCGAGTCCGGTATGTGGTGCAGCTCGGCGACAAACTCGATGGCGATGTGTTTGAATTCGACGAGGAAATGCACGTATTCAAGCTACCAAGGGACTACGGATATATGTCTCTGCAACTGGGACACCGCTTCACCGAGATTGACCGCGTCGCCCCGGTCCACCGCAAAGGGTTCACCGATACGGACGAGTATGAAGTCGTGCGGAAGCTGGGATGGGGCGCTGAAGGCAGTGTCTGGCTTGCCCGCCGACATACCAAAGACGGGTTCGTCCTCTTACCCTCCCTACCTTGCCATTCGATAAATAGCATATACCCAGGATTCCTCGCCCCCGCTTTGCAGCCATTAAAATCATGACTTCTTACCACAGCCAGCTCGCCGTGAAAGCTGATCACCCCTCTGCACAGTCCGAAATGAGAGCCTTACAACGGCTTAACCAGTCGGGTTCCCATCCCGAGAACGCCTACTGCACCACCATGCAAGATTTATTCCCGTGTTTTGGGCCGAAAGAAAAGCCGCTAGAACCCCACATCTGCCTGGTGTTCGAGCCCTACTCGATCAACATGTTCCAATATGTGAACGAGTTGCGCAGAGGATCGGCGGAGGACTTTCCCCTCGTGGGGCTCAAGAACATTATTAAACAGGTTGTCATGGCTTTGACGTACGTTCACCACAGTGGTATGATACATACCGGTGCGTGGTCTATTTACCCTGTATGCCCCTCGTATCGACACTCACCCTTCGCCGCAGATGTGAAATTGGATAACCTCTTTATCGATACAGGGGAACACGATGACGAGATCGACACCCTCCTTCTCACCGACCCGTCCCGTACCTATCCCCCCCGACACGAACCCAGGATTTCCCCCGACCCCATCATCACGGTGGAGTCTCAACCATTGCCCCTGTTCGGAAATCCCGATATCCACAATCTTCCCATTAAGCTGGGAGATTTTGGCACTGGTACGACGCATGTCCCTTGTCTCTGCGCATAGTGTCTGAAGATACCCTCCCTGCGAACGCTAGCCTACTTCTGTGGCCAAGACCACCAGTCAGCTATGCCTGATGGCATTCGCGCTCCGGAAATCTTCCTGGGGTGTCATTGGGACAACCCTGTCGATATTTGGAGTGTCGGCGGCGTGGTATGTCTTGTTCAACACATCCCAGGACGCGCCCACTGACAGGTTTATTGATATTAGCTATGGGATCTCATTTTCTTTCGCGCGTACCGAAAGATTTTCGAGGTCAGCTGCTCTCTCCCGGAAGGCATGTCCCCGACGCATGCGCACCTTGCGCGCATCGAGGAACTTTTAGGCACTATCCCACCCTCCTTTATTGAAAAGTGCCCCGAACGAAGTTCGTTCTTCAACGACGATGGTATGTTCTCTTCGGACTGAGGTTTCCGAAACGTTGAGCTCACCGATTCGCTTTTGTATTTGTCCTAGGACGGCTGCTCCACCCCCTTCCCGGCGATGCCAAAATCTTCGGAAGCCTCGCTGAACAACTTTTCTTCTCGCCGCTGAAGGGCAAGTGCACCCCCGACGAGTTGCTCGACACCCCCCGATTCATGTGTCGCTGTCTTGAGATTGATCCAGCTGAACGGCCAACAGCGGAGGAGCTGCTGAAGGACCCTTGGCTCGAAGAGGTGGTCTAGATGTTCTATGAGTTGTATAGTTTGGTGGTTGGGAATGCTGATCAATGCGAGATAGAGACTCGTAGATTGGGGTCATCAGCCTTAAATGCCCATGCGGTACTAGCGTCTTCGACGTAAAAAGTATTGAACCCGTGGGGCGCTTAACGTTTGATCCTGGTTCCGCGGCGGCAGGTAAGAACAGGGGAATGACCGGTTTCGTGTTAGCGTGATTCGGTGAATATTTCAAGTTCATGACCTTTCGTGTTACTCGACTAAACCACGGCGGTGGACTTCCAGGGCCTAGCCGCCTCCGTCGTGCCCCCGGGAGTTACTGAACTTATTAAGTACCTCAGGTTTGACACGGTTGGGTAGGTTAGACGCCCGCCCGCGTAGCGGGCTGTTAGGTGTTAGGGTTCGGTTAGAGGTTGGGAGAAGGTTTATCAATTCTCGAGCGCCCTTGGGCGCGCTCGTGAAGGAGAAGGCGTGGTGCATCCAGTAACAGTGGCCTGCTTACGTGCTAATGTACGTCTGTCCGCCTTATCTTCATACTCGCCGTACCCCACGGCGCCGTAGACAGTCCAGTGGACGCTCGCATTGGAGTAGTCCCACTCAACCGCACCTTGAGGCGACGTCGCTCGTGGGTTCCCACCGTAGAATACGCCGCCGCCTCGTAGCAGTGGGTAAGCGTGGGGCAGAGCCGCGTCGTCAGCCGACGATGTCAAAGTAAAAATGCACAGAAAAGCGCGCGGTCTTTGGAGACCTCGCTCACGAATGAGCCTCCGGAGAGGTGAATGGCGAGAGGATCCAGCGGACAAACATAGACAAGCATCCCGTGAAGTGGAGCTTGAACAAAATCGCCTAATTTGGGTGAGGTTGGCCTCTCACTGGCTTGGAATGAACCGTTCCTTAGAGGCAAGTCCAGTGAACGCACGTTATATTTTAACCCGTTAAATAACTGTTCTCCGCGTCAGCATCCATCCGAAAGCGATAGAGGAAGACCGCCTCCTGGCGGCGGCCACAATCGATACCGATGCCACGCGGTACCAACTTGGCTGCGTTGTCGTTCGCGCACTGGAGCTCATTCAAGACATGGTCTCCCCACAGAAAGCCCGCCAGCACCTAAGGACAGAGATTACTCGCCCTGAAGGTGGGTTCAACCATCGCCGTCACACTCTCTTCAACCAATATCTAACATCTCTCTCTGGGGAAAGGGGAACGGGTGTCACCGAGCCGGGGTCTATTAACAACCTCTCTGTGCGAGAGCTGGTAGACTTGGGAGACCTTTAGCTGGCGACCTTCTACCCTGGAAGGGACTGTGTCCGACTGGTGGGACAACAGTGGCATGGAACTAGGCACATCCGACAGCTGAAGCGCCTAGCGGATCTAGTGAGAACGGTCGTCTTCTGACTCATATTTTTGCCTCTCTCGCCTCTCTCGTCACTGGCCACTTCACCTACCCTTCTCCCTCCTATTTATAGTCGAATCCAGAATACCTCCCTTTCCCTGGCATGGGTCTTCCCCTTGACTACATCTTCATACACTCTCGGGCGATCCCGAACTTCTACCATTACTTTCTACAATGTGGTTTCGGAGAGGTAGGCTCCCATTTTGGCTCACTGATCACTCAATGAAGCTCACAAGCGTAAAGCACACCTAGAACGCTGCACGTAACCCGCAAATTGTGTTAAGTTATCCCGACTTCCACCTTGCGCGAACAGCCGAAAGTAGCTTTCAAATCCAGTGAACGTGAGATGGACAATACGTCCACGGCAATGGGACTCTGACCAGGGGGTACAAGAACAGAGACCACACGGACGGAACCGTCACGCTACGAACACGCTGTTGGCAGCGTTACAGTTACGTTCGTGTTGTGAGGACGTCTCTCTCTGCCTCGACCTTGGTCAGCCTTAAGCCCGAATAGTCACAACGACGCGTTCGTATCGCGCTAGCAATGGTGACGGTTGCTCCTTTGGTGCCGTGGTAAGCGTAGATGCATTGGGGGCCTTACGGGATGGATCGGAGGGAGATGCTGAGTTCGCCATGGCGGAAGGTCGTGGTTGAAATCCCGTCTACATATGGCTGACCCACGGAGGCGAACTGGTTCATATGGTCGGGTGACAGCGTCGCGGTGGGGGATGTGGTTATAGGCGACCTCGATAGATTGGAGTTTCGGCAGGTGCGTCAACACGTCCACAACTTTGGAGAGTAACCGCACCAGACCCAATATTTTCGGAATGGCTCCTGTGGGGAGGCGAGAGGGCCGCTCAAAGATGTGGCGCCTTGCCGGGTGTGATAGATACCTATCGAGCAACTCAAGTCGAATTGAAATGTGTTTTATGTGTTGAGACATGATGGGATTTCTAACGAGCACCTCAGCATCGTGATCGAGGTATCAGGAATCATACATTACGTGCTGCAAAGCTTCTGTTGTTCTTCGCGGTAAATCCGAGTGTCTGAATTCGACGTTTTCATATCGTAGTCCAAGCATGATGTAGAAGAGACTGCTGTTCACAATCCCGAGCATTGCCTGTTGGTCCTCCGGGACCAATCGGAATGTCTTGCACCGTATTTCGTACGGAAGTTCCCCTGGAAGACGGGCGTTCATAGGCGAGAGCGAGCAGGAGAGTGCAGGTTGTCAACATCGCGTCACAGTCCGGAGTTGTTTGTACACCATCAAACCCAAACAAAGCGGAGGTTGAATTGGCATAGCCGCCCTCTTTAGCGCCCGTGCTTTGACCTGACCCATTCTCAGCAGGCGTTGACCATATAACCCTTTGGAACGCACATGCGTGATAAAACGGACGACGTTGGAGGCTTCATATCTCCAATCCATAATTAGATACATGCATCATATCGGAATCAATTCAATACACCGTACTGAATGGTTTGACCTTCGACCAGAGCCCCGACCACCGCCCATCATCCCACTGTGATACCTTCTTCCACCCTTCCCCCTCCTCTCCAACCGCAGTTATGAAAAGTGCTATGCTTGAAGAAATGAGCACAATGTCAGGCCACGTTGGCGTGCCCCCAAGTGCCCATGGCCCTCCGCTGAGCTGTCCCGCCCTTGTAAGCCACACACCGGCCCTCCCATACGACCCTTCCGCCTGCTTCCAGTATATTCCGAGCCGTTCAGCCCCGCTCAAATGCTCTTCCTGGCGGGCCTTGAATGCTTTCTCGTAGCTCCGTTGGTATTTGGTCCGACTTTCACCCTCCATCGTTGCGAGAGCGATGTCACCCAACAAAAGACCAGTAGGCATCATTAACTCGCCTGCCAGACTCCAATCTTTCCTGAGCGCGGGCTGAAAGAATTCATCCCGGGAGTCGATGATAATTTGTGGTGAATCCGGATATGCCTCGTCGAGGTACTTGATGATGTCATAGGAATCGGAGACTTTTGCGCCCGTCGCGGAATCGTGGATGGCAGGGACTGTATAACGAGGCGTTCCATCCGGAAGAGTTTGGCTTGATGGAATATTCAGCTCTTGCAATCGCTTCTCGATGTTAGCGTATTGGACCCATTCGGTCTGGTGTTTAATGCCCTTGATGTTGAGTGCGAATCTAGTGGACAGGGGTCAGTTTTCGTAAAGCGTCACTAAAAAGCGTTTGCCAACCACACCTGACCCTCCATGAGTAAGGAGACCAAGCCCGACCGGGTAGCCCTGTGTCGAAGTCGTACAAGGTTATCATGCTCAATGCTGCCTTTGTGAGGGGGTGATGAGGATTCTTCAACTTCGATGGCCATCATGTTTTATTATCTATCCCATTTCGTCCGTTTGTAGCCAAAGTGTGTAGCCGGAATCTAGTGCCTACGCAAAATGAAGATGACAGAGGGTACTAGCTGCGCACGCTTACCAAGACTGTTGTTCTAACAAGAGGAAGCGGCGGGTACTAGCAGTGGGCGTGGACAGCGTGGGTGACTATCCTTGCTTTCTGTACATGCTTGATAAGCGCCTTTTCGACCAAATATTGACGCTTGTCTTTCGGGCCAAATTTCTGAGGGCCTGCTTGGGTTCTGCGACCCGGGACATTAGGAAGAACGGTCGTGTGTCAACCCTTTGATGGTGTGTATTTTTGGGAAGGAGAGCGTTCGAAGCCTTGGCCAGACAACTCTGGATCATCAGTGAGAAGACAATGTAAAATAGTATTTCCTCCTTTTCTATGTAACACTTTACGGCCATGAATCGATAGCCATGGGAATCGGGAGGGACGGAGAGGACAGTAGAGGTGATACATAGCTTGGTGTGAAGTATCATATGGCTTGGCTCAGACAACGGCGGCTCAATAAGTATCGTAAAGCAAATCATGGACACGAAACCAAATAGACACAGAAATGAACTAGAACCACGCCATGTAGCTCGTTTCCTCTACCAACCCTATCGTCAGATCCCCATAGTCAAAATTAAAATCCTTCGTTTCCGCCACACGGGGGAGAGAGGGCACAAACGGTGTTGCCGGCTGCGGTGTTGGGGTCTGGTAGCGATCTTCCAGGCCCAACCCTACGCTAGAGAATCGATATAAATCGGGTAGCCAGGTATCTGAAGATGGTGTCTCCGTAGCATGACTACCACTCCTGCTACTGTCACCACTCGGCGCTAGAACATCGGCCTTCTCAAGTGTTTGGTCAAGGGCGTAAGGGGACTTCGAGGATGACTCGACCCAGTTTGCTAAGACCTGATGTGCTTGGTCGAATGGTTGCGGGAGGGATCGTCGTTCGTTGGAGTATGCAGCGGATGACCTTTCTGGAAACTTGAGTTGGCCCGAGGACTGTGTCAAGGTTCGTTGCGATTTGTCCAACAACTTCTGTATTACAGGCTAGTGGGAGAAGGGCATCAGACGCCACATGGAAATGACAGGGCTATACAGGGCTTACCAGTGCCTTGGCACAGAATGGCAGAATGGTTGCAGCCCTTCTGAATAGTTGCCCTGCCCGCTCGAGACCTTGGAGGGCATGCTTCGCAAGTGGCGTCGACGGTGCTCGACTTATCAGCAAGGATAATGTCACCTGTTCACAAGTATCCGAAAATGAGTTAATATCAGAAAGGATGTTCTAAATGGCGAACAAAACGGGAGTGGGAGAAGTGAGAACGTACAGCAGCGGAGAATGAATTGAACCAGAAATGCAGAAAGCGGGCGCTCAGCTGTTGCTCCTGGCTGAAGAGCGTATCAACAGTAGATACTAGGGAGGAGGCGGCGATATAGGTGGCGACGACTGAAGGCGCGTGCTTGTGCTGGAGATCGAAGGAGCTGGCGTTACTCATAGCCCATGTGAAGTACTTCCGGTGAAGTTGCAGAATGGCTGTGGAGTGGGCTTAGGAGCGAGGTCCTCGGACTCGGATTAGATTGAATGAGAGTCGCACCTATTTCGCGTCCCATAGTCACCAACGCCTTCTGCATCGCAAGGAAGCGTGTTGGTGAGCTCAGAGATTTTGTCTCATCGAGAATAGAAGGTACTGGATAGTCTCGGACTGCTTTATCGAGCTCAAGAACCCTTGAGTATGATACGGTGTCGACAGAGACCATTGCCTCCAGCATGGGGGACAGGCACTTGATGAAGAACCCGCTCTTCCATTCGTGGTCTGGTAAGGTAATTAGGTATGTATAGCTATAGGAAGTCAGTACTTACAGATGATCTCTTCGCGAGGGGCATAGATTCCAGGCCCAACGTAAGTCGGAGGTTTCACGTCAACGTGCGCGAGGCTAATTGATGGAGGCCTTCCAAGTGAAAGAGACTATTAAGTATCTATCGTTAGCTAGGTGTATTCACGGTTTCGGCCTAGGTGGGAAAGCGCCCAAGAGCTTACCATCCGACAATCCATATTGAGGAGTTCCCAGAAGATGGCTCTCCTTTTCTCGTGCTCTTCGGGAATTAGCTTCAGGCGAGGCGACTCGCGATCTGTGGGGGGAAGCAAGGCGAGAAATGAATAATTAACGCCACGGGTGTGAGTCAATGGAAGCGAGGGGGTACATACGCAGCCCGAGCTGTTGTTATTAGCCGCGAGGGAGGGGTGAAATCAGCGTTCGGAAGGCCCCTAGAAGACAGAATCTACTCACCCCCTGAGCTAGTTTAGCAACGAATCCCATGAGGTTCCAGGCGTACCCAATGGCTTTGTTGTTATCGGAGAAGATGAGATGATACCAAAGCATGAGGAACTGGAGACAAGGGGAAATGAAGGAATCATTAGGGGGACAACAGGACGTAATGCCGGAGCACGAACCAGTGCATGGAGGACATCGAAGTCCGGCTCTTCCATGAGCGGGATCTCGCACACGGCAGCCCGGGCCAGATGGTGGTACGCCTCGCCATGCAGTGATCCCAGTGGACGATTAAGATCCACCAGTGAACCAATCGAAAGGACCATGAGAAGGAGCGCTAGTCGCCTTGGACTCAAGTTCTCAATGGGCGTCGTGTAGCAGTAGTGGAGAAGATTGGGGATGAACGTCTCCGACGAGTCGAGATTGTACCTTGGCGAACCGACTATTGGTCAGAGCCGAGAGAGAAGATTGACGAATGACGAATGACTTACTGCCATAGCGCATTCTTGCGAGCTTCTTCACAAATCGCCAAGGCGTCCTCGCGGGGCGGTAAGGCCGCCCGAATTCGTCTGCGAATCCCCAGGTCAAGGCACCAGGGGAACGGGAACGTCGCGCTCAGCTGCAAAATGTCTTGGGGGACCTCGAGCAGTGGATGGTGGTCCACATCCATGGGACTACTCGAAGGAGCGGCTTCAGTACGGTTCCCTATCGAGAGAGCACTGACTGACTCTCTCAGCCGCTCATCTCTCGAAGTGCCGGCTTCCTGGGGTGGAGGAGGGCTCACGGCTTGAGGAACTGACTGAGGACCTCCATACAGCTCCTGGGATGTCTTGATCTTGAGGAGTTCGGGAGCAAGGAGCGGATGGGGTTGGTTAGAAAGTTGTGACTGAGCTGTCTGGAGCCCGTCTTCGAGAAGTCGTACTCGTTCACTGAGTTGAGCGATCTTCTCGTGCAAGGTTTCTGTGTTTGCAAGGATAAACCTACAAGAGGGGATTGTTTCAGTGTACTGCGGAAAGGAATGAATTGGTGTTCACTTACCGGCTACCTCGGCCGGAGGTGAGAGCGCCTGGACATGTGTGGTTGGTAGTGTTATGGGGTGCATTTTATGGGGTACTAACCTTCAGGGCAAAGCGGCGCACAACCTCGCTTCACGCAAGACTGTGCAGGGCGCTCAGCACAGGGAAACGTCTAGTATGCGATCGACTCTCGACTCACCTGACAAGGAAAGACGCGGTCGCACTGAGCGAAACAGAAAGAAGGTTAGACTACGTCGTCCCAGTTGTTGTGAATACACAGGCACTTGCCTTCAGCTTCAGCCTAAATTACAATGTCAATAACAGCAACCCCAATGTGAGTTATGGGCACACCTCCTACACTCCTTGCAAGAGAGTTTCCGGTTATTCTTATCGTCGCCGCGCCCCTTGGCACCGTTGCCGCTTGCCCTCGGTGATGGGTGGACCTCAGGCCCACTATTGCTTGTCCCCGCGACTGGAGGAGCCGGTGGTGGCATCTGAATGTCCTGGCTATGGACGCTCGACGACGGACCTGGGATGGCGCCCGCCGATTCTCGGTAGTCGTGTTCGCTGCCCGAGACGTTGCGCTGACGCTTCGCTGGCCTCGTCTCGACCGACTCGTTCGCAGTAGGACCATAATTCGGAGAACCTCCGAACATGTCGGGAGTATCAGAGCCCCGGGCCTGGAGGCAGACGAACAATTCTAGGGGTCAGGAGCGAGTCTCGTGTATAAAGGAAGAAACCGACGAGACGAGGGGTGCTGTGAGGTGTCAGTTTCAGGGAGCGGCTGAAGGCGAGAAAGCGGAAGAGTTTGGTTCGGTGAGAAGAGGGAATACTGATAGTGCTTCGTCCCCTCGGAGTGGTGAACCCGTGACTTGCGGGGGGAAGAAGAGTCGTGCTGCTGGGTTCCAGGCAAGAATGACCTTATTCATCGGAGTTTGAGGCTTCTTGGCGCTTATATTCAGGATGATAACCTTCTTTTCTGATCTCTGACTTTGGGGCAGCGAACCATCGATCCGGCGCTGCCATGGGGCGCATCCGTCGTTATGGACCATCGGCGAGCCATGGGGATCGCTCTATGTCGCGCTGAGGGTTCAAGTGGAGGAGACGGCCTGGAGGCATGCTTGTGCGACCCGCTCGGACTGACGACCTAGGGGTATCCGGAGTCAGTGAATGAGTAATGGAAAAGTCGAGAAGTGTGATTAGCGTGAACATACAAGGTTCTGTGAGTGGCACAAGCGGGGTTTTCAGGCGATCATCAGTTATGACATTGTGAATTGATTGACGAATACGCTGGGAACGGAAGCAAACATGCATCCCGCAACTCTCGGACTGTGACGAGCGCCGGACGATAGAAAGGGGACGGTGACATAGGGAGGTTTATATACAAGATCGATAAGGTCAAGGAAATGCAGAAACATGAAGAATGTGCAGTAGAAGTACAATGCGGAACGAGGATCTGGAAAGCTCCTCGGCGAATAAGTGAATGCGGCACAACAAAAGCCTAAGTCATGAATCAGAAAAAGGCCATCCAGCTCTGGTCCGAGCTGGAGTTTATTGCTCCGAGGTCGAAGTTAAGGGTATCGACGACGGCCATCTTGGATGCGGGTGACAGGGTGGACGAGATAGGAGGAGGAAGGGGAAGAGCGGGGCTGTCATTTGGGAGAACATTGCGGCCATAGAGCCCTTGGCCCCAGGTTGACGGCACACGCGACGAGTTGTGGTGATTGGAAGGAGAATTCGCGTCACGTCGGCCAGGGCTGTACCCACCCCCGTTTCTGTGGTCGTATTCCCCGTTGGAGTGGGAGTGTCTGTAGGTCCCGTTCGAATGAAGCACGGGAGCTTCTGGCGGAAGGACGGGATGGTGGTTCGGGAGGACAGGAGGAGGAGCCCAGGAATGCGATGGGGGGCAGTTCGCGACAGATGCCGAGCACTGGCAAGGTTTGCGAAGTGGGAAAAGAATCTTGGCCCTCTCGTGAACCTCCGCGATGCACTGCGCTAGACTAGAGTGGGCCGGTGTGAAGGGATCCCGAGGTTGATCGTACGGCCTTTGCCGGTCCTCAAGGGTATGGCGTAGAATCATGGTAGGGATTGGCTGATTTGTTGACCAGCGGTTGAAGACGTCGTTAGCTTTGTCGATCATTGACTCCATTGTGGGCTTTACAAGCATCGTTCAGTGGTGCGTGTAAAAGAACTTTAAGGACTTACAAGGACTTGGCTCGCCCGAGGACATTCGTCTTTGGCGCGTCGGAACAGGATGCGAGCACGCTCGAGCTCTTGCAGGGCAGCGGGGCTGAGACAGGTGAATGGCGCTCGACATACGAGCAGGGACAGCGCAACCTATTTGCAATGGGGGTGAGAAAGGGGGCCCAACCCCGAAGTGAAAGGACGTACAGCAGACGAGAATGCATTGCTCCAGAAACCTACGATGCGTGAGGTTACTCTAGGTTCCCACTTGTAAAGGTCCTGTACCGCCGCAATCATCCGCGATGCGCTGAGGAAGACGGCCACGACAGATGGCGCATATCTATGTGATCTATTGAATGCTTCGTCAAAGCCACTAACGGCTTTGAGGAAGAATGACCTGTGAAGCTGAAGAAGTACTGAAGTAGGGGGGGTCAGTCTGATGTCGGCATTTTTGAGGAAAAGGCTACGACTGACCTGCCTCAACTGCGGTCGAAATGCTGCCCTTCTGCATCATCAACCCCCTCGACTCGTACCCCGTTCGTGTCCTAAGAACATCGGGAATGGGGAAGTCTCGAATGCGGCGATCCAAGTCCAACACTGTTGCGACCTCCAAGCTACTGCCCGGCTGGGTGATGGCGTCCAGAACGGGAGATTGGCAGTAAATATAGAAATCGTGGTTCCATTCGTGGTCTGGTTGGAAGACACGAGCCGTTCAGAGTCCGTTGAGCGGTCGAGGGAATGCACGCACAAATATCCAGGCTGTAGGTCGGGTCTACACCATCATCTGGCACGTAGGAGGGTCTTGGGCAGTCAACGTGTTGCAGCGATAACGATGGCGGCCTTCCAAGCGAAAGCGACTGAGGGGCAGATAATCAGGGAATGATCCACATGGAAATTACGCAACTCACGAGCCGCGTATCAAGGCAGAGTAACTCCCAAAAGAGGGTGCGACGCTTGTCTTCCTCTTCGGGGATGACTTTCGCCTTGCCGTTATTGCGATCTGGAGACGATACCTTCAGAATCAGGCTTTCATCAACACGTTCGCTCGTTCAACTCACGTAGCCCGATCTGAAGTTGTCAATTAGCATTTCTCACATGGTAAAGAAGGCAGAGAAGGGCAACGTACGCTTTGAGCCAGTTTCACCGTTAACCCCATCATACCCCAAGCATACCCGGCCGCCTTTTTCTTGTCTGAGAATACCAGCAAGTAGTACGTCTCCCAAACCAGAGCCAACACGACGTCAACGTTGGTGTCTTCCATGATAGGGATTTCGCACAACGCTGCCCTCCCGAGTTGGTGATAATGCTCGGCGTACTGCGCTTGCTTCTCGAAGTCCGAGGCGCTGTTGGCGGAGGTTCCAGGTGGCCCGCTGAGGTCGACATGGCAGCCAACGGCCATAATCATTAGAAGGAGAGCCAATCGACGTGTGCATAGTTCAGTTGTACTGGACGTGTACACGTGGTTGACGAGAGTAGAGAAGAACGTCGGGGAAGAATGTGGGTTAAACCTGCCGGTGAAGATCAGTAACAGGCCAGCGGAGGGGTGTCAAGACTCACTGCCACAGAGCATTACGCCTCGCTTGTTCCCAAAGGTATTCTGCCTCCTCTCTCCGAGGCAACTGACCGCGAATATAATCTCGGAGAGGGAGGTTCCTGTAGTCGTCCTTTCGACGATGGTCATGGTCTATGGAATAGGCAAGATGTGGAGCGGACATTGGGAATGAGTCGCTGATTCTGGCCACTTGCGGGGGAAGATAGCTCTGCGAAGGCCCGTGCTTCGAATGCTCGCCATTCAGATGTCTCTGCAAAAGCAAAGACAGGATGAGTTCTTGGATCACACTGGGGTGTTCTAGAAGACATACCTGAGCCCCTGGGTGTCCTTCTGGGATTGTAAGAGTATCCTCGCTGGAAGCCCGCTGACTATCAGAAGAAGGGTGATCGACTTCCATAGAGTGCAGGCTCGGCCGCTTCCCAGAAGGAGTGTCCTGCCTGCCGCTGTTCCCATTTTGTGCAGTCCCACCACCAGAATAGAGACCCATTGTGCTTTTGATGTTCAGGAGCTCTGCCGCCAAGAGTGGATGTGCTGGAATGTCCTCGTCTTCCTCTTCGTCTACCCCAGCGCTTTGCGTGCGCGCGCCGTAGCTGTCGCGCCCCGGACACCTCTGGATATGACCCTCGTATTTTCGATGGACGCTCCGCAGAGAATCTTCAAGGACGCGAATTCGTTCACTCATCTCGTGAATTTTTCCGTGCAGCTGCTCGGTATTGGCGAGGATGAACCTCGTGCCTTTCCCAGAGACCAGGACCCCTGTGTTCGGTGAAGTCGGTGAGCCCATCTCCATATGCCGCGCTACAATCAGGATTTGCGCACCATCTGGGCATATTTCAGCGCAGCCTCGTTTCTGGCGAGAACCATGAGCATCTCCACGGCGTCAAGGGGAAGAAAGGTCTCACTTTGCACGATGCGCAGGGGAAATTGCGATCACACTGTTGGAAATTTCAGAGTCAGACGGGAGACGACGGCGGGGACATGATTCATCGAACCTTGAGCTTCAACCTGCGCGACGACGACGACCTCAGCGATCCCCCTCTGTCTTCGACGACGTGGACGACTCACCGACGGCACTCGCAGCACGAAAGCGGCGTCTTCGAAGACGTGGTTAATATTCTTGCAAGAATGATGAAAAGAAGACCATGACGACCCACTTTCTTGACTCCTTGCTTCTTCGACGACACCCCGTCCGCGATGAATATGTGGTCTATGACCTGGCCGTGGGGGTCTCCTTCCTGGCCGTTCCTCGGCCTCTTGAGGGGACGCTGGTCGAATCCCACAGGGTTTGAAGCCATGGCCTGAGGACTGCGTGCGATTCGGAGGTGGGCCTTAGCTGGCAGTAGGCGCGGTTTGATGTCCGTTGAGCTTGATATATGTGACCGATGCGCAAGGGCATGCTGTGCTCTTCACACTTGTCGGATATCGCTATTTCTTCCCATGGTCCACTGCGCAAGAGATATTCATTCACTGTTCCCCCATTCAGTGGTTTCTGCAGGCCCCAGTCTCGTGGAGATACATCTCACCAATCACACATTCGGTATGTCGCTTTGGCTCTCCGACCCGTTTGAACCACCGCTTATGGTTTTGCCATCCACGACGAATCCATATTCGACCCTTCGATCCCAGTCATACAGAGATCTTGCACAAGTAGGTGACAGGGCTCGCCCTTGCTTGTGTGGAACAAGCTTCGCGTCCTGAAGCGGAATATCTCCGCTCTCACCGCATGGTCTCGATGGCCCACAGCTGTCAGGCAAATTGCCTCCGCTAATGGTTCTGGCCATAGAGCAGGGCCATGGAAGTTCCGCGCCATGACCTGGCAGTGCCCTGGGGCGATTCGACCAATTCATAATCAAAGCGATGGTTGTCGAAACCATCAGATTTTGTGGCCCCTCCTCGAGTTCTGCGTCCCCACTCTGTCCCCAACTATCGTGCCACGTTCACCACCACTCGCAATCACCCTCCTGTTTTCATTCATTTCATCTCCGTTCCCGCTTACCTTCTTCCGGAACTCCTGCGACGAGTCAATCCGACCCTCTTCACCGGCCGAGCTCCACGACTCCGCCAGGCTTTGGACGGGTTATGTCCACTGATCAAAGTTTATCTTTGGATCCTTACCTCACTGCTATACCCAATGGCCGTGGGCAGCCGTATGTACCCCTTCATGATCTTCCATTCAACCTCCCTTTCAAGTGTATCACGGATACCAAGCGTTCGAACACCTTGGGGGAAAGACACTTATCAAGCAAAAGATCGGAGAAACCCTGTCGAACTGAACGGTGATCGCTCCTCACTCAAGGGCGTTTCAACGGCGCTTGTATAAACCGAAGGTCGCTCTTCCCATCCAAATTCCAAAGATGTGGATGACACGGATTCAAGCATTGACATCGTGTGCTGGTCCTGCCTGGATAAGTGGGATGCGTACGTAAACACTCCCTTAATTGTCCCTCTCTCTTGCCTCTGCGTGGGGGGCAGTGTGACTTTGTTGCACGGCGTACCCGATCCTCCGGAGATTGTGGTGAGTCCCACAAGGTTTCTCGCTTGGGGCGGAGAAGGGACTCATTCCAGCAAATGACGTCCGCTTATTAGGCACCGACAACGCAACTCCTAATGATTCGGACTGTGATATCCCAGGCGCCGAAACCGAAGTCGCCGCGCCAGTTTATTCTCAGAACCAAGCCGCACGACTCGGGAAGTGATAGCAACGCTCACCAGACCCCCAGGACGGAGTCAACGTTCCGCGTTGAGAGGGGCAGGGCAACCCCGGGTAGAAAGAAGCCAAGGAAGCCATGATGCTTTGACATACCATGACATCGTTCACAGGGGCAAGTTTTCGGGTGCTGGGGTAGCGAACACATACGCCTTCCATAACACTGGAAGTTTCAAACTCCTACCAGAGAGATGTTGAGTCTAGAACTCTCATCGCAGAATCGTACGCGGCGGTAAGGATTGCGCACTCCATTCCTTTATGAATGGTGTTATCATCTGTCGTAAACGCTTTCTTCTTCTGACTTGCCTATTCTGAAAGGTGTTACACATCCACTATCATTACCAGATGGTGAAAGGAGGAAGGGGTTGGAGCCCCGCTCGCAGTGCCTGTCTCGCACACCCAAACTCTCGCGAGCACAGTTAAAGTTCCCGCGTGTACGCATCGGCAGGCTTCCGCGCTATGCGTAGTAGCCACAAAGGTACGTCTTTCTTCCGATACCGTCGAGCGTTGGTGACCATCGGGAACGCAGGAGACTAACTCGCATCCACGCCCTATCTCGCGTCGATCACCGGGGCCGCAGACACCCGACCGGCTCCTCACAGCTGCTAGCACATTAAATGAAGACTTACTGCTGGGACGCAGTTGTTATCTTCCGGCTCCTGGACTCACTTTGCGATACCGGCGGTGGCTCGGCTAGGAGATGAGACAGGGACGTGCTTTGCCCTGCATCATAAGCGCTCGCCCAGCGCTTCTGATTGTCCCGTGATCTCGTTCGACAACGCGTTTTGCTTGGTCGCGTTTGCATTAATGTTGGCGTGCAACAAGGAACGGTCACCGGGCACGAAACAAGCTGGACGTCACAGAGTAGCCAAGGCTATATCTAATAGAACGAAATTACGTTCTATAGCTAATCGCAAATAAAAGAAGTCAGGGGTGCTCAGTATAGCTTATGATACGGTTTAATTTCACCCCAGCGCTTTCCCCATCTCCCATCATCCCACTCGCTAATCTCCTTCCATAGTTCGCTATCCTCTCCCAAGACCGCTGCAACGTATGCCAAACTTCCACCCACCGCAAGGTCGGGCAACTTAGCCTCGCTCCCGAGCAACCACGGCCCCTCTCCTCCGTACCTTTTTCTGATCTCTTCGAGCTGACGATCGGCCTCTTTGAGGCTCACGCAGGCCTTTTCCTTGAGTTCGAGTCTCTTCTCGTCCTCCAAGAGCGACTCGACGGTTACTCCACTCTTCGCTTCGAACCTGGACCTGTACTTGAGTGCGCTTGCTTCGTCGATGTGGGTTAGGATTACGGGCACCATCAGGCCCCATAGGCCGTTGAGCATGAGGGCCGAGAGCGGGAGAGGCCACATTGACTCGAATGTTGGCTCGAGGAGCTCGTCGTTCGTGTACGGGGATGTAGTTAGCTGGGGCGTGTCCGGATAAGCCTCATCAAGATACTTGAGGATCCGCTCGGAGTCGGATAGTGTGGTATTGGTGGAGTGATCGTGGATGGCTGGAACGGTGTACACTGGTGTCCCGTCGGGAAGAAACCTAGTGGGAGAGCCATTCCGCTCCTTTAGCTCCTCTTCGAGCTTCCCGTAGTTGAGCCATTCCGTCTTGTGCTCAAGTCCTTTGATGTTCAGGGCGAATCTGGTCAAGTGTGAGTGACGAGGATGGTGTCGAGGATGGCCTTGCTAACCTGATCCTCCAGACAAACGGTGACATGGCCCTGGCGGGCAGAGTACTGTCGAAGTCATATACCGTGATCATGTCTTCTCGCTAGCGTTTCTGCGAGGGGGGAGGGTGTTCCGGTGGAGAACTGTTGAGCGTCCCTGGGCTCTCAGACCAATCTTAAATATCCGACCTGTCTGGTATTCTACACTATTCGCTTGAGTCGGAATTAAAAACCATGGCAATGAATACGAGCCAGCTGCATGCCAGTATGTGGCGTTCCCTACAAAACGGTATTTCATGAGTCGAGATTCCATCATCACATCGTGGGGGTAAATACATCCAAAGTTTACTTGGATTCCCAGTTAGGTTTAATAATCTTGCGACCTCCTCCCTTGAGGGGAAGGTCGACGCTCTCGAGCCCTCAAGAGCCGTGATGTACAGGGATACCCGATGTCAACAGAATTCCACTCAGAATTGGCATTGATATGAATGACAGCATGGGCTTGTTATGGGCTAGTATGACCCGGTGATGTCATGGGCGCTAAAATTGGCCTAGGCATGATACAAGGCGGCTCTACAGTGGGGCTAGAGAATCCGGGTGGGATACTGTCTAGTAAAGCTTGTGGTATGCCTTCATCTGGTCCCAAAGGTTTCCCCACTTCCCCTCATCCCACTTCCTAATAATCGCCCACAGTTCACTTTCCTCTCCCGCAATCGACACAACCCAAGCCAAACTCCCAGCGATCGCGAGGTCGGGTAGCTTTACCTCCCGCCCCAGAAACCACGGGCCCTCCCCGCCGTACTTTGCTTTGATATCCTCGAGGGACGCGGCGACGTCGCTGTAGCCCTGACGTGCCTCCTCCAGTAATTCGCGCCGCTTGGCTTCTTCAAGGAGAGATTCAAACGGCATCCCGGATAACCTTTGCTCGAACTTCTTCCTGGCCTTGATTGTTCCCGCTTCGTCCGTTTGGTACTTGACGATGGTGGGAGCGAGGACACCCCACATGCCCTTCATCAGGAGGTTGAAAGGCACAAGCCAGCCTGGTTCGAACGCTGGCTTGAGGAGGTCGTCTGTCAGCGCATTGGGGTGGGAACAGAGCTGGGGCGTATTTGGATAAGCCTCGTCGAGGTACTCGAGGATCCTGTGGGAGTCCGAAATCGTCGTGTCGGTGGCCGGGTCGTGAATGGCAGGAACTGAATAAAAACCGGTGCCATCTGGGCGAATAGTGCTCGGGGAGACGTTGCGTTCCTTGAGTTGCCCTTCTAGGTTCGCGTAGTTGAGCCATTCTGTTTTGTATTCTATTCCCTTGATATTGAGGGCGAACCTATGATAGCGGATTGAATGTCTGTGGATCCTGCCGGTCAACAAACTAGACTTGTACTAACCTGACCCTCCAAACGAAGAGAGACATTGACCTGCCGGGTAGGGCACTGTCAAAGTCATATAGAGTGATCATCGCTCCAACTCTGGCGGGATGGGTAGAAAAAGACGGCGGGGAAAGGCGCTACTCACACTCCGGCGATGGGGACCCTTTAAATGCGAATGCCGCTTCAGTACTCTCCAGCTACAATACCCGATTCGAGAGAAATATAAGCGAAATATGGACAAGTCGGGAAACGACGAAGCTATTTTCGATCCATACTTTGTCAGTCGTAACTGGGTAAACCTTCTCGTGGCCCAGATTTGGTCCCAAATTTGGATATTCACACCTGATTCGCACCGTATGGGGCACCAGCATTGCTAAGCGTCCTCGCTCAGCCCTATTTTTGAAGTGTTGGTACTTTGACCTCCCCCAATATTTATAATTCGCAGCGTCGGAGGCCGCAAAATTCTTGTACAAATCTGCTCAAAATTAGCGCTCAACTACGGGTCGTGAGAGACTCACGTTACCTTTGGTGTGAATTTGACGCTTTCCAGGCTTTGCTGACTACTCCTTGACGTACCTTGGGTAGTGGAACGCGAGGGATATTTTCCCAAAAACCCAGACTACCGTTCTTGGCGCCATAGCGCCGCGAATTGGTTGAAGGAGCTAGGTCATCGGACTATTAAGCGCCCGTGCCCGATATCTCGATCGAACTCCGATTCGTGGCAACTCCACTGATGAACCTGGACAACCGATGAGTTTATTTCCCCAATTGACCCAAGAAACTCGGCGATGTTTGGGAAATGAGTTGTGTACATTAGAGGAGGCCAGCTAGAACAGCTTGTAATAAGGTTTGATCTCGTCCCAAAGCTTTGCCCATCTCCCATTGTCCCATGTTCTAACCTCCTGCCACAGGTCACTATCCTCCCCCATAATGGAATAAATCCACGCCAAACTCCCGGCAAAACCAATGTCGGGTAGCTTCACCTCCGTCCCCAACAGCCATGGTCCTTTTCCACCATACTGCTTTCGGATCTCACCGAGCTGAGCGTCTACTTTGCTAAAGTTCGCTCGCGCCACTTCCAAGAGCTCGCGTTTCTTCGTGTCCTGCAGTATCGACCCGAGTGTCATACCGGACTTCGCTTCGAACCTTTCTTTGTATTTTAGTGCACCCGCCTCGTCCATGTTTGCGACGACGGTTGGAAGGGCTAAACCCCACATCCCATTGAGCATGAGAGTCAGAGGGAGGAGCCACATTGGCTCGAAGGCTGGTTTGAGGAGGTCGTCGGTGGAAGCGTTGGGGTAGGTACATAGCTGCGCCGTGTCAGGGTACGCTTCATCGAGGTACTTCAGGATGTGATGGGAGTCGGAGAGGGTGGTACCAGTCGAAGGGTCATGGATGGCGGGGACGGTGTAGAAAGGGGTGCCGTCCGGCAAGACCTTTGTTGCGGAAATGCCGCGTTCCTTCAATTGGTTCTCGAGGTCGGCATAGCTGAGCCACTCCGTCTTGTGCGCTATCCCTTTGATATTGAGCGCGAACCTGTGAATAGGGAGAGTGGGGGCTACGCCGTTAGCCGCGTCGACCTGAACGGCTGCGGTGAAGACCAGTAGCCACTGACCGAACTCTCCAAACGAAAGGAGACATAGCTCTGGCAGGCAGGGCACTGTCGAAGTCGTATAATGTAATCATGAGGCTGTTCAAGGGGGGTTAGGTTGACGAGTACCGTTCGAGTCATGCCCATTATTTATATTATTTTAGGTCAAGAATTTGTCTCCACCTGATGCCCAAAGCCCAAAATTTCGAGAAGGTTCCTGGACACAGTATGGAGGCATGACAGACATTGCTGCCCAGGGGGTGAGAAATGCGTAGGAATGTTCTGGAATACTCGGCGTAAAGGGTGACAGATCCGGCGCAGAGCAACCAACACCTCAGCGCCGAGACCTGAATTTCATCACACGTCGCCAGAATCTTTGTCGAAGGGTGAGGAAACGGTGGTTCCGAGCCGACAGTGAGCTCCTCGTGAAGCTTCAAGGGTCATGCAGCTTAGAACGCCCCGATTCGGGAGGCTGCGAGAAGCGCCAGGCTCGGATTGCGCAGAGTCATCCTGTTCTAAATCCTAAGCTTTGTTTTTGCGGTTCTTCGTTGACCGCCCACCACCGATGAGCGCGGCTGCTAACCTTCTTGCGAGCCAACAGTTCTAATCCCATCGCAGGAGTGGCTCCATTGGGAATTAAGCGCCCGTTGACGCGGCTGATTTACCCGCGTCGGAGCTACCCAAATCCCACCTAACACGTTCGAGCCTATAGTCAAAGGAAACTAGGTTTAGGCTGGTGCCCTTGACCACAGATTGACTAGTTTTCTTTATAATGGCTGCTCGTGCTAACCAGGGTATATATGGATATTTTCCACACCCGAAGAATCGACCAATGTACCAAATGCGCCAACTACTTTCAAGACTTTACAAGGTCCAAACCCCCATCTCAAAATTCGTCAAGTAGGGGTTATAACTGGATTTTGGCGCCCAAATGAGTTCAGTCGCACTTGGGGACTCGGGGACCAGATGCGACACAACAGTAACAAATATCTGATAGTACAAAAGGTGCGCTCATCCGTTTCTTTTCTTCCTTCCGTACCACCACCATCCTCCTCTCATTCGATACCCGGCCCTCGTGAACCTTCACTGCACTCGTTCGTAAAATAGGGGTAATTTTGCCGAAAACAGTCAGGAATGAAATTCACGTGTGAGCGGTGCGCTGCCCCGGAATCTGGGGTAGTGTATTACCGGCGATAAAATGTGGTTGCAACGACGTGTAATCGTTCAGCCATGCTCAGACTAGCCTCCAAACGTGTTGTTTCCGTGAGTCCCTTGTTTTCCTCCAGATTGTGTCCACCGACACCCCGCACAGCGATCAGCGATCATGGCACGCAAAGCCTCGACTACCGCACCCCAGGATCCTCCTCCGGGATACGCCATCGACCCCAAGGCAACTCCAATGCTCCGATACCAGGCATCTCTCCCCAACCTCCCCATCCCCCCTCTCGAGTCGACCTGCTCCAAGTACCTCGAGACTGTGAGGCCCCTCCTTACGCCCTCCGAGTTCGCCAGCACCAAGTCCGCCGTCGAGGAGTTCGTCGCGTCGCCCCATGCCGCAGAGCTCCAGAAGCTGCTTCAGCAGAGGGCCGCGGAGCCAGGGAGGGACAGCTGGCTGAGCGAGTGGTGGAACGACGTGGCGTACATGGGGTACAGGGACCCTGTTGTCGTGTTTGTCAGCTACTACTTTGTGCATGTCGACGATGCGGTGAAGAGCAGGGGCCGGGACCAGGCGAAGAGGGCTGCCAGCTTGATCAAGGCCATGCTGCCTTTCCGGGATCTCACTGAGAGGTGCGTTGGGCTGTCTCGGTGTCTGGGGTCTGCTAACTCTGTCCAGTGGTCGCCTCGAACCCGAAAAGGTGCGGGGCAACCCGCTCTGCATGTCATCGTACAAGTGGCTCTTCCATTCGTCGCGGTACCCCACCAAGCCTTCGGATACCGCGCGCAAGTTCGATTCTAAGACGCACAACCACATCGTCGTCGTCCGCAAGAACAAGTTCTTCGTCGTCCCGCTCACCAACGCACAGGGCCAAGAGCTCAGCTACTCCGAATTGGAAGCGTAGGTCGTCCCGTCGCGCTCCGTCGCGGTTCCATCTCGGACTAACGTTCCCTCAGGCAATTCAACAAAATCAAGACCCTTGCAGGCTCTGAGCCCAGCCCCATCAGCATTGGCTCCTTCACCGCTGACAACCGTGACGCCTGGACCGATAATCGTGCCAAGCTCATCTCGGCTTCTCGTACGTCCCTTTTCCCAGTTCCCTCCGAGCGGCGCCGCTGACCCGCTAGACAGCCAAGAATGCGGAGCTCCTCGAAAAGATCGAGAGTGCCATGATCGTGGTGGCTTTGGATGACGGAGCCCCAGTCACCCGCGACCAGGTCAGCTGGGAGACGTGGACGGGCAACGCCCGAAACAGGTTCTTTGACAAGCACCAAGTCGTCGTGTTCGAAAACGGCAAGTCCGGATTCCTCGGGGAGCACTCGTGTATGGACGGCACGCCCACCCTCCGTCTGAACGAATTCATCCTCGGCGCCATCGACAAGGGCAAGGTCGACCTCGCCGAGACGCCTGTCTCCGAGCTCCCGGCTGTCGAGGAACTCAAGTTCGAAGTCAACACCGAGGTCACGCAGGCGCTGAAGGAGGCTGAGAAGCGGTACGCTGAGCTTTTGGGCGACCACCACATGAAGGTGCTCACCTACGAGGGGTACGGCAAGGACCTTATGAAGAAGTACAAGATCTCCCCGGACGCCTGGGCGCAGATGGTCAAACAGCTCGCCTTCCACAAGCTCGAGGGCCGCCCCGGTGTCTGCTACGAGAGTTGCCAAACGCGCAAGTTCAAGCTCGGCAGGACCGAGGTCATCCGGAGCGTCAGCGAGCAGAGCAAGGAGTGGGTCGACGCCATGGAGGGTGGCGTCTCGGACCCTAAGAAGGTTAGGGAGCTCTTCCGCAGCGCTGTGGCCCGCCACGGGCAGTACGCTGCGTGGGCCGCCGATGCCCAGGGTATCGATCGCCACTTGTTTGGCCTCAAGATGCTCATCCCCAACTCGTCCCAGCCCAAGACCGTGCCCAAGATCTACACGGACAAGGCATTCGGACAGAGCAACCACTGGGAACTCAGTACTTCACAGCTGAGCTCGAAGTACTTTGATGGATGGGGTTATGGCGAGGTCGTACCCAATGGGTTTGGACTGAGCTACAGCATCGGCGACGACTACGTGAGGTGGACTGTGACCAGCAGCACGAAGGGCGGACGGGGCAAGGAGGCGAACGAGAAGCTTGTGCATTACCTTGCTGAAGCGGCGGGTGAGGTCAGGAAGATGATGGAGGCGGCGGCCAAGGCGGATGCGGCTGCTGCCTCTCCTAAGCCTGAGACTGCGAGGTTGTGAGCTTAGAGTGAGGTATGAACGTTGTAGATGAGCTGCGGTACTTAATATCCTAGATATCCGACATCCTCTATTCTATGGACCTCACTGAGAGGTCCTCCATTCCCTTATTCACCCACATACCAAATGCTAGGACACTGGTCCCTACTGGACTACGTTTCTGAATGGAAATCAAACTGAATTTCAATAGGGGCAGAGAGCTTCGGTGAAGGGAGGATCGGAGTGCGAATCTGGTTGTTTCGCACCGACGGGCGCCTAAATGCTTGTGAACCCGACTTGCAATGGTGCTGAGCCACGATGGGGTGCAAAGAGCCACTCACACCTCCCGCAGAGCCCGGCATTATCCCAGCATACGTCCTGTGGAACTCGACACTGCGCATTGCTCATCTCAGAATAGGTCGGTTACGGCAGAGTACCTACAGCACCCCAGCTGAGCGCTAATTTTACGTAGATTATTGTCACGAAGACACGACCCGTGACCCGTGAGCCTCGGGTGTCTTCTCTTCTAGAACACACAGGAAAGTCCCTTACCGCCTTTTGAAACGCGTTGGAGAACAAATGTTCGCGAATAAATTACTGCGCACTAGAGGGATCAGATGGGTGAGTGCCCCTGGTATTGTGGACGGAAGGGGTGGGCTCCAGGTTAGAATATTAGCAGGTAAGCTAGGGGTAATTCCACAGTGACGTATCTTTCAGATCTTTACCAGCCTTTCCAGATTCTTCTGGAATATTTCGAGTTCGCGTACAGGAGAAAGGCATACTCACAGGTGGACCATCCGAGTATATAAAGTCCACAGTGGCCTGTGTCACTCCTTCACTACCCTCGCCCTATTCCATCTGTGCATACTGCCAGCCAGCCTCGAGAGTATGATCACGTTATACGACTTCGACAGCACGCTCCCTGGAAGGGGCATGTCACCTTTCGTGTGGAGGGTCAGGTCGGTGCTCCTCTTCTTGCCCAACCACGCATTCCAATCACCTCTCCTCGCCCATTTCACCCCGCCTTCATTTATTTAGGCTCGCCCTCAATATCAAAGGCCTCCAGTACAAGACCGAGTGGCTCAACTTTGCCAAGCTCGAAGAACAGCTCAAGGAACGCAACGTCGCCCCGAGTAAAGTCGTTCCCGACGGCGACGGGTTCTCCAGTTTCTACTCGGTCCCCGCTATCCACGACCCCTCGACCAATACTGTGGTGTCGGACTCCCACAGGATCATCAAGTACCTCGACGAGACCTACCCCGAGGCCCCTCAGCTGCTCACCTACCCCGCGAGCATCACGGACGACGATGACATCGCGAGACTGGTCTTCGAGCCCAACTGGCCTCTGCCCATATCTCTCATGTTTCACGGAATTTGGGGGCTGGTTGTCCAGAGCGTCGTTTCGCATGCGACGGACGAAGCAGGCGCCATGAAGTATAGGGAGAAGTTCGAATTGAGGACGGGGATGAGCTTCGAGTCGGTCCTGGAGGAGGAAAAGAAGAGCGAGCTGCGTGAGAAGGGGCGCCAGAACTTCAGCGAGGTCGAGGGGCAGCTGGGAAAGATTAGAGAGAAGTACGGTGGGGAAGGCCCGTGGCTGTTAGGCAAAGAGGTCAAGATGCCCGACATCGCGGTCGCTGGGAGTTTGGCATGGATCGTTTCGATAATGGGAGAGGACAGCGAGCTGTGGGAGGATATTATGACTTGGGACGATGGGAGGTGGGGGAAGCTCTGGAATAGAACCAAATCTTGGTACAAGCTTCACTGAACTTGAAGAACTAGGTTACAGTTCCGATACGCAAATTACTGTTCGGACGCCTCTCCCCTCGGCTGTAGTTTATCAGAGGGAGAGCCCAATCCTATAGATGGGAGCAACCTCGCGCGTCGCGTGTCACGGACTGAAGAACTGATTCATCGTCGGAAGGGTGATTCCGTAAGTACTATCCACCATTGGTCACCGTCTCTCCTCGAGTCAGCGCGTTGTGGAGTGCTATAAAGTAGGTTGAATGGACGAAGAGCTCCTTGGTTGAAGGAGGCAGACGAGCATTGTGGAAGCGGACGTGGATATTGGGGCATGATGTAAAGCTCCCTGATCCTGCCCTCGCATCGGCTATTGTTGGGGTGTGGGGAATAAGTGGGGACTTCGGAAGAGGAGTGCGCAGTAGACGGAGGGAAGTGGTAGGAGTTCTGAGGACGAATCAAACCCTACAATACGGTTTAATCTACCCTTTTTCGTTTCCTGTGATGCATGTGTGTGGTGCTGCGCTCGAGTCATTCTGTCCGATCTCAGATCCCTAGTACCCCCTGGAGAGCGCTTATAAGAGCGTTGAACGCCGTCCTCGACAATTATCTATCACATCCACCATGATAACCCTCTACGATTTCGACACTCGCTGCCCTGGAAGGAGTATCTCTCGCTATACATGGCGAGTCAGGTGTGTGGCGTCGATCAAGCTACCGCCGGGGTGGTTACTTAAGCGCCGATCCCGTAGATTGGCGCTCAACATCAAAGGCATTGAGCACCAGACCCACTGGCTAGAATTTGCAGATATAGAGAGGACTCTCAAGGAGGCTGGGGTCCCCCATAGCGATGTTACTTCCGATGGGACGCCTCGCTACACTATTCCTGCGATTTACGATTCCTCCACGGGCGCTAAAGTCGCTGACTCGATCAAGATCATCCGATACCTCAACGAGACCTACCCAGACACACCTGGGATCGAATACCCTCTGAACGCACCCGATTCAGTCGCTCTAGACACCGAGTTTGAGGCAACTCTCCGGAACCCGTTGCGCTTCCTTTGGGCCCTCATTGCTCCGGCCATCATCGCAGGTCAGTCCGGCGAAAGCTCTGCAAAATTCCGGGCGAGCTACGAAGCTGCTGTGAAGCAGACACCTGAAGAGCTCTTGAACGATGTGGAGAGGGTAGAAGACCTGTGGGCGAGGGCCAAGGAAGGGTTCGGTTCTTTGGATACATGGATTCAAAGACGTTCTTCTGGGGACAGAGCTTGGGTGGCGGGATCGAGCATCACTTTGTTTGATGTGGTCTTGGGAGGGGCCCTGGGCTGGATTGTGGGCGTGACAGGAGAGGAGAGCGATGAATGGAAGAAAATCAAAGCATGGGATGAGGGGAGATGGGAAGCGTTCTGGGCTCAATTAAAGCCATACGCTAAGGCGCATTGATTGAGTGCCACAAGAGCCGATTATCCACGAGTCGCGCAAGATTGAAAGGTCGTTATCGTAGTCATTTCGTGATACTCTCTCGGTTGCGAGATACAAGAGAACTACGTACAAGTACAGTTTGACTATGAACAGTGGTGGGGTGGATCAACCGACCTGAAAGGGTACCAGCGCTCGCGCGGGAAAATGCTCCCTCTATGACGGCGGCAACTTGGGCGGCGCTTGGGGCACAAAAGAATATGGAAACGCGATGAGGAGCAAGGGGGAAGTCTATGTGGTGACCCGAGACACGGTGAACGTAAATGGAAAGGCGTGACAATAGGCTGGAGATGCATGGGATAGGAGATTATGTGCACAGCACTGAACGTGATGTTGAGAGTTTCGGAATGAAGTCATAAGAGGGCGTGCTTTTCAGATCTAGGGTTGCCAACCTTTGGCCATGAAATGCCATTCAGCAGTGAAGACACCCTGGTCCAAACTAGCCAACTTTTGGAACAGCGAAGGGGAGAGATCTGGGACGGCGAATTGAGGTTAGCATCAAGCATGAAGTCTGTTGATCAAGCATAAGCTTACCGAGCTGGCTGTCCGAGCAACTGGGACAGCTGTCCCAGAGCTGACCATATGCCTTTTTCCTGGTGTTGGCGTTGATAATTTCTACCCACTGAAACCGGGAAGGAAGGGTCAGCGACCGATGCTTGTCAAGCGAAGAGATTTGTACGCACCTGCCCGCAATTCGAGCCTTTGTTACGATCGTAAAAGGCCTTCCCCATCGCGACCACAGGCTCGGAGTCCTTGCTTCGCTTGCCGCAGTTACCGAGGCCTGATAAAACAAAAGAGGCCGTTAGAATTGAAGCAAACGGAATCAACTTCGAGACCGGAGGCTGTTCGTCCGGAAATGGACTCGAGGAACACGCCGAGGGCTGAAGCCATGAATGCAAGCGGACTCACCGGCGTGAAACCACGTCGCCCGTCCAGTGCGAGTGACGCGCTTTTCGAGGTCGCGAACTTCCTCGGTGTGGGTAACAGTGGTATTGGTGGCGTCAATAGGCACAGGCGACGCGACCACACTCATGCAAAGAGTCGCGAGGAGGCATACCCAGGCAATGAAGGAGACGATCCGGGATGTCATGGTCGATGAAATGACTCGGAGCGACGACAGGGGGTGGACGGGATGATCGAGGGCGCCTCAGCGGGGATTAGCACGCAAGCCAGGGAGGGATGGGCCGGGCACGATGAATTCATGGAAACCCGCAGGCCTTTATATACCCTTGGACAAAGGTACACCACGTTGCGTTACCTTGTAAAGTCATACCATTCCGTGATTGGCGAACATTATAAAAATTAAATGAATCAGATCGTGGTTGTTACCCTCTTTCTGAAAGGGAGCGGGGATCTCATGCATAATGCATGTCCGGCGAGATCTTGGCTTGGGCCGGCTACCCCCCAATGAAGAATCGACCGGTGACGGTGGGCGGCGTAAATCTGAAATTTTTTGGGGTCCACCGGTCTGCAGGCACGAAAAGTCGCAGGACCACGGCGTCCCACTCCCTGCTGTGTAATGCATACCCTTTTGATGAGGTAAGAACGAGGTAATGACTGAAAGAACCCTTTTGGGTGGATCGTGGAAGCGCCGCCTTCGGTTTTCGCGGTTTTCGGGAATTCGAGGGAGCCCCTGGGAGCCCACAGCCCTGTTTTTCCTTGTTTTCCACGAGCACGGTGAGAGGCGATGAGGAGCGCTACCATGTGTGCGTGGTACCTGGAGATGGTCGTAATCAAAGCGCCACGGCTCGTTGTTGCTGCGTTTTGACCCCAGTTGTTCCGGTTCGAGACTGTGATCCTTCTCAAGATCTTATCTAATCACTCCGAGATAACGGCGACTTCATCCTCGACTCGGAACCCTCCACAATCTAAATCAACTTCTAACTCTAAGCTAAGCACGGTGTCTCTAGCTTATAATTAAATTTAAGGTTGGGACTGCGAAGAGAAAGAGAATCGTATCATGCATGATCACCCTTCGATCGCAGGAGAAAATGTTTTAGTCGACGCGATGCGGTTCATTGTACGCCCATGTCTCCTGCACACAATGTTAGCAGAGAGACACACTTTTAGGCGCCGACTTCTTTCGATTCTAGCGAGAGGTTATAGCTACGATCAGGCACATCGCGCACGCTCGATCGCGCGGGCGCTTGTCTCTTAGCTCCGACAGATCCGTCAAGGAAATATGAGACACACGTGTTCTGCCCACCCAGCCAATATGCGGTTCCTGGGCACGTCTGGAATACCTTCAAATAAATTAAACCCCTCGTTCGAGGTGGAGCTTAGCCGCCTTCAAGGAGGGACTCCTCCTCCACGCCTCGAAATTTTTTGTTATCCAGTCACCCAGACTCACACGGAATTGTATTTGCGGGAGAATGTTCTATTAGATTCCACAGCGGGCACTCATCGATGCGGGCCCTGAGACAGAGCCCTTGTGTCCATGATGCAATGGGCGCCGTCAGGTGCGCGACACAAAATGCATCATCGGAGGTGAGAGGCCTTGCCATCGGGGTCCGGCGCGACGACTCTAACGACGAGTTTGAGTGTCAGCGGCGCGTGGGCCCAGTAATCCTTCCGCAAGCCTCTCTTTGGGAGTATTCACGACACCCATTACCAATAGGCCACATTAGTTGGTCAGTGCGATCGGCGGTCGTAGCGGGTATTAGGCTAGGACCACCTTGGTCGTGGGCCTGAGCGCTTAGATCACACGGGCCCAGGCGCCTAACTTCCCCCGGTTATCAGTTAATCGCCCGAAATCATCCACTGCGGTAAGTCTCCGACATCTTTCAAAGAGCGCCGTGACACGGAGAGCAGCTCCGAGTCGGCGAGGAAGGCTTAGTCGAACCCACTCTGCCCGCCGAGAACCCCCCAACATCAAGTGCGAGGTGCTTATATTTGCGTGGAAGTTTTAGGAGTCTTCATATTCACACCACAGCGCCTCTCCACGACATCGAGATCCAGGCATGCTGGGGCGTCACCACATGCATCGCATATTCCCTTTTCCTTGTCCTGGCGGACGACATGAGGAGCGGTATCTGTCGCCACCGTCGCAGTCCGCCGCGCCGCCTGTCAGATGGACGCATCCCTTAGTAGTTCACCCATGCCAGGGCCACGCGTGGGTAAGCGAGCACTTCTTTTGTTTTCTTTGATTCAAACTTTGAATTGAATTCGTGGGCGAAGGGCTCGAGTTCGGCGAACGTCCGAAACGCATTGAAAATCTGGGGTTGTGCTCCTAGAAGTGAAGAAGCCCCGCCGCGAGGCGACGGAAACATGAGCTAATTTTAATCTGAGGTTTTCAAGATGTCAAATCTCCAGGTTGGACATGAGGTCAAGGTGTGGGGATTATGGCAGGAAGTATTCAGTTGCCTGCGTCACGGTTGATAGAAGTCAATGCTGAGGCATGATACTTCAGAGAGTGATGTTCGATTGGGTTGGACAGCGGGAACGTGTTTACGAACCTGGACGTCGGGCTGAGACCGAGTGGCCTTGTATGGTCTAGTGTCTGTCTTGATTTCCTACTTCATCCTGTCGTAGTGTCCCTTGCGGTGGACGGAACGGGCATCCTGGTAGCGTTGTGATAGAAAAGCGCGGACCGTTGCTATTGCTGGTATCGCGGTCTCCATCTCTGCGTCGCTCTACCGCGAGGACCTTGTTGTTCGAGGGCGCCAATGCCGTTCCGAACCTTGTTTCTTGAAACCCGTAGGTCCCTCCTTACAACAAGGTCTTGTCACTTTCCATTCGAGCACGCCATGGGCCCTTTTAAAACGAGGGCCGACGCTCGGGCGCCGCGTTGGGTGAGGTCGGGGAGCCACCAAGACGGCTGTCGCAGCTCAAATGACCTCGACACATTTTCGGGCTTCGAAATGAAACAACGATCTTGGTTGGCGGCTGAATACAGAATTTCCAGCAGGTCACGTCCAGGATCGCAGCCAGATGTCAGGTGGAGGTTAATAGAACTGAGGGTTTGGGACACACAGGAGTTGCGCAAGCGAAAGCCGGACATTAAGAGTTTATGTGGACCCGTCACAACAGGTAGTAACTCGTAGGGGTCGCGTTCGCCGCATGCTCGAGAAGCTCTTGTATGAACGCAGGAAGTGAAGTTCCGACCGGGCAGCATTTCATCGATCAAGATCGATATCAAAGCATCGCCCCAAGCAAGGTGCAATCCAGCCAGTTGTTGTAGGCCTGCCTAGCCAGTGGGTGCAGCTTCGAACTGACGGCGCCAAATCGACAGAGGGTGTGTATGGGGCTCGAGACGAAGGGTGATTGTCCTTGGAGAGCACGTCGGACTTTCGTTTGACGGCAGTTGCCGGCGGGCGCGAACCGCGGGGCTCAGTTCCCCGACGGTACCAGGTCCGAAGTACTTACTCCCTGCCCAAGCAAGTCTTGCATATCATTGACTTCTCAAAGCTTGGAAAACGGAACGCACACACAGAGCGATAGAAAAACAGGGGATGTGAACATCGCGAAGCCCCTCATACGCTCTCTTGTTCTGAAGATGCCCGCTTTTCGTCACTAGGCTTCCACCGACTCGTGAGTAACAGCTCCAACTACCACAATCATCAGTCCCTCGATTGTCTTCAACCCCGCTCCTCTCCCTTGTCAGAGATTTGAGCCCTCAGACGCATCCACATCTAGTTCCTCCCATGAAGTAGCGAGATCGGGCAGACTTTGGCAAGCATAGTCCCAGGCACATTGGCGCTAGGCGGTCTTGCTTCCAAGATGAATCATCGTCATCCACGACGTGAAGGGAGGTGATTCGGTGAGACTTTGGTCTGACCTTCAGGGCCTCGACAAATGCAGTGCCAAAATCTCCGTTCGCATTGGGGTCCCAGAATGGGAGGTGTCGGACCGTGAGCTTGGAAAGCGATGGGAAACAGGGTATCGCACCGAGCGGCGAGAGATCTGTCAGGGCCCCAAAGAAGTTACGGAGTTCCGCAACGTCGAATATTATCTCTTGTAAATGTGGGAGGCTTCCAAATAATTCTCCCCATTGTTGCGTGGTAAAGTCGGTCTCCGATTTGATTCGGGGGACACGCAATGGTGTCAGGTCGACCATGGCCTTCGCTAGTGCCGACAGGAACGGCCCCAGTAGCTCCGGTTCCAGCTGTCGTAAGTCGTCGTCCTCCAGTCCTCGAAATGCGATCTTCAGCTGCGCCTTGGAACTGGGGATTTCAGTACGGGGAATGGGGTAAAACCTGAACTGGAGCAGAGAATCCAGAGGTGCACAGTCGTCCACTGCAAGTTCCTCCACGCCTATACCGGTTATCCAAGTGGTGGCAAGGTCGGCGAGGAAGCGATTCAGAGTTGTTATGTGATCGGTTCCTTTGGTGAACACGAGATTGAACGCGACGGACGTGTCTTTGTGGATCTGAAGGGAGCCCAGTAGACCCCGGATTGGATCGATCGAGTCGTTGAGGCTGAGGGTACGAAGGGCGGGGCATACGATTGAGGGCGTGGGGAAGGTGTGGTCCACGTCTTTGGGAACGCAATTCGACAGCGTTAAGGATTCCAGACGGGGGAGCTGTTGCAACGTCTGCAATAAGTCCTCCATGCGAAGATGCGTTTCCCTGGGATGGGTTTCCGAAATTTCCAGGTCCGTCAAGGAAGGAAATTGCACAAACAATTCGTAGTTTGGGATCGCCAGGTCCTCCATTTTGAGGTATTCGAGCATGGGAGCCCTGGCGCCAAGGAAATCGTCAGGGATTGGGCCAAGGTTGCGGAAACGGGAATCTTCCAGCACCAACTTTTCCAGTAGAGGAGCGGGCGACGTGAGCTTGGTCAAAATTGTTGGGCTGATGTCCCCTAACATCTCGACGGACCGGAGGCGATGGCTCTGCGACACGATGGTGTTCAGAACATCGGACAGCCAACTCCCACAACTCTTCAAATTGAAAGAAAGCGGCGCATTTTTTGAGCGAAGGAGAATTGTTTCTGCGAGTTCCGCGTCAACAAACAGAAGGTGAGACCACAGCTCAGGGCAGTCGAGGGCGACCTCCCTCCAATGGTGGCACACATGTGCGACCTTGATCCAGGAGAAACTTCTTCCATCGTTCGAATCGTATTGTTTCGTGGCTTCAGCTACGCAGAACATGAATATTCTGGAGAGTATCTCGATTGGAAGTTGATTCGGGAAGCATAGGGTGTTTGTTGTAGGAGCGTTTCAGAGATCGAAGCTCCGAATCCACGTCGCGAATACGTTTTTCGAGGTGTTCTCGGTGCGCTTCGTCATTGGTGAGTGCGCCCATGCTAGTTGTTGCCTGTAATGTAAAGTTACTGACACATATGTCAGCTTCGGAGCATTGAACTAGGTGTATAGGATACCGTGGGGTATGTGGTGGCGGTAAACGGAAAACATCAGTCGTGACACAACGGTCGGACTTTTCCAGCTGTCGGCAGTTGCCGGGAGCAGGGCGCCAATCACGGCAGGCATGCTCACGCCCGCGCTTGCACCTAGTATCGACGCGGCTACGGCAAACCCGTGGCTCTCTGAGATACAGCCGCGACGGTACTGAAACGTCAGGACCTTCCAATTGGAATTCGGCCACTCAATACGCACGACCCAAGATGGTTCCGCTTAAGGAGCTCTGGTGGAACTCAGCTAATCGTTTCGACAGTTCGAGATTCCTGCAATCAGCCTATGATAAAAGACTTGCCCTCCTGCCCTCCTGCCTAGATTAGAGTGCACCGTTCCAGTCAGAGCCTAGAGTCGACCTATAGCCGCCAAGACGAGTCTGTAGCCGATACAATAAGGATTCCGTTCACGTCACCCACCCAAGATTGAATGGCAGGGCCCTAAGCGGGTAAATGCGAGTCAGGGTACCAGCGCAATTATTCACGAAAGGGACCAATGTCGTGCATAAGTGGCGGCTCATGTGACGATAACGGATCTATGACTTCCGAGGGAGTTCAGAGGCCAAGGAAGGAACTTTAGCAGACCCTGATATAACCCTGTTTCCTGATAAGCGCCAATGTGCTGGTTGGGGAACTGAATTGAAAGAAGCAACACGGCAAGGCGCGAGCGAAGGTGAATGATGACGGTGAGCGGCGTTGCCGGTCTGCGACGCGAGTGATAGATTAATGCACAAGTCAGGAGCGGAGATACAACCCAGGACAATTGGCTTGGGAGGCACCGAGAGGCACGATGGGGAGACATAAGAGACAGGTTAGACGCGGCAGTTCCTTTCAAAACCATCCACTACCAACCTACTAGCCCTGCAATTGCCCGTGCACACGAACGGCGGTGGGGCGATTACCAGCAAGTGCAAGGCGCGAGGGCCTTAGCCCGCACGGTGAGGTCTGTCCTTCGTAGCGTTCATCTGCATGGTCTTGGACTCTCCTTCGGCTGAGTCGTTCTCGGAACGCAGGGAGTTTTGAATCTTGCGATGAATGACTGCGAAGAGCAACTCGGAACACGTTCGGCGCCAAGAGCACCCGTCTCGCACGACGCGAAGGAGTTGGATAGTACGACGCGCGATGGCCGAGGCGTAACTCAGGGCGTTTGCGGAGTCTGCAGGTATCCTGGAATGTTGAAGGGTCACAACGACTGAAGGTGGACTTTTGGGTTGGTGAGAGAGTTGGACCAGAGAACAGGTACGTACTGAAGTCTATGTGTTCCCTCCGACTGATGCCATTCATCGAGAACAGAACGAAATTATAGCAAGGGGGCACCTGGGAGAAAGCGAGATTAAGATAGCAAAGCATGGATATAATACATCACCCTCAGTAGAAGTACATCGTCCAGAGAAATGCGAAAGGAGACCGGAGGAAGGCTTTTGGGAAAGGGGCGCTCATGCTCGATCCTACCGCCCCCCTCCCACAAGTGACGTCCTCATGTACTGCCCTCCGTTGGTACCCAGTTGCGCATAGGGGTTCCCCATTACGGTGGGAAGTACCCCACTCTGCATGGGCATCATCGTCACGCCAGGGGTCTGTGGCCCATTGACCCCTGCACTCGCCGGGTGCTGCGCTGAAGAATACTGCCTATCTTCCCGCTCGGCGATAGTCGTCCCACCGCGACCCTGCTCCGTTGTTGAGAATGTCTGCCCGAGTCCGTAGAGCTTCCCGGAGTACTCTGCGTCGTTAATGCCGTCGTTGAAGGAGCGCTTGCGCAGTTCGAAGAAGACGGAGGAGGTAAGTAGGGAGTCTGAGCCGGCCTGGTGGCTCGAGCCTATCCGCACTACCTCGAGCTCTTCGGCGAGATCTTGGAGTCCGCCTTTGTTCTTGTTTTCGAGCTTGTCGCGGAGGAACTTGATGTCGTAGACGGTGGGGAACCAAAGTTTGAGGAGTTCGAAGAACTCGTCTTCAGATGTTGGTAGTGATTTCGCGGTGAGGAGTTTGACGAAGTAACCAAAGTCATAACCGCTAAAAAGGGATGTTGTGAGGGGACGCTCCCCGGTATGACAGACCACGCACCTATGGAATGATATCCACTTGTTATCAGGGTTCAACACCAGGCCGGAAGTGATCATGAGCTCGGCAAAGTCGTTGGGTAGAATGCCGAATTCTTCATGTCGTTGGAAGTCAAGCCCTGATTTCTGGAGGAGCTCAATCGAGTCGGGCGCATACATGTCATCTCTGCTCGTCATCAGCATCGCGCCCCCTTACATATAGCTAGCCCACGCACCCAAGACTGAACTTGAAGTTGAACTGCCATGTCGTGCAGTCCTGTGGGCTCTGGCCTTCCTCGTCCGCCAGGGTGATCCCCACCTGGATGATCTTCAACAGATCGACATTGCACCGCATCGTCTGGTAATGGTGCTCAGAAGCAGATTTGAACGCGCCTATGGGTCGCGCTACAACGCCAGGGAACTCGGTGTCCTAGATCCGGAGTCGGTCTTTGTCCCGAGCAGAACGAGGGGGACGCACCATGGCGATAAAGGGGTATCGGTCGATGGCCTCCCGGATGTTGCGCATCTCTATCTCGAGATTGGGTGCCCACACATCTCGTATCCGCGCCATTGTGATGCTGAGACCGTCGCCGTCGTCGTTGTCGATGTCCAAGGAGTGGTGGTTACGTAATGTGCGTGCGCGGTATTGACGCCGTGGACAGCGAGCTCGGTGCTTTGTCTCGAACCTCGATGTCGCATCCTCCTCATTGGCCGGGACCTTTTCCGTGGACGCTGCGGGGCCGCATTGGACAGCCTCCAAGGGGACATGGACTTCATGCACACACTGTTGGCCCTTCAGCCCTAGGTTAAGGCTGGCGTTGTCCCCGGCTTCAAGAGCATAGAGAACACGTCTCCCCCGTCCCCAGGGACGACGACCCACAGAGAAACCGGAAGGCTTCCCATCGAAGCGGTCAATCATCGCCCCCTTCAACATCCTGCCAAATCTCCCCCAAGAAGTCGGGATGCACGCATCGAACATCGCTGCGCGCGTCACACGAGAACTCTTCCTACGGGCAGACACTCCCGCACAAGCCTAGGTGCATCGCGAGGATTTTGGTCGTGTATGGGTGCCCCATCGTGGCCATGACCGCCTTATACCATGATCGAGTACCGAGCTTGTCACGCCGGAGCTCGTCGACTTCACGTTAGCCCAAGCACTGCTGCGTCACCAGCTCTCAACTTGACCTTCAGCCCTCAGTTGGCCAATATTATAAATAGGACAACCTCCCAAACCCCTCGCCTTCGATCCATCGATCGATACAGAAAGTCCGACCCGAATGCCACTTCAAATTGTTTCCCCTCGTTCGTTGTTGAAACGACCTCTACGGCCTCCCCCATCTCGACCTCTCGATCTTCTAGGCAGCTCTCTCTTGGAAAGGGAAAGGTCACTATCCTTCGAATGCATGAAGCTTCCGGACGATACTATCGCATGTTACCACACCCTTGTCCTGTTTTCCTTCCTTCCTTGGCTCGCCTCACACCTGGGTTATGGGAGGTTAAGGGCGATCCAAGCCTTTCTGGAAAGCCTTGGCGCGCATTCCATGATGCCTATCTGAACTCGCCACCCTGCATCTTGGGAATCAAGTTGTGCAGAACAGAGCAAGGGACTGGGGCCGCTCGACAATTTCACCCTAATTGAGTAACCTGCACTCCAAAAGGCGGAACTTGGGAAATCGATGTGTTTAATTCATGACTTATCGGCTCTTCGGTCCCGGACGATTGGTACCCAGCACCGATATACCCTGACCTATTGGACACCGCATCGACCTCGATCTCCTCACATCACCACCCGCAGCATTTCAGGAGCTTGGTCCAGCTGTGCGTTCAAATCCACCGCAGCGATCAGTAATTCAGCATCATGAAGCGAGTATGACAGTTAACGGGAAACTTGTCTCGTCGCCGAGTGGAAGCCACGAGGTTGGCGACTGATGAGTCGTTAAGCGCCCGTAAACGCAGCGCCATCCAACGTCTTTGTCGTCGCACCCGCTAACACCCCGCTTGTTATTTCAGAGAGCCGGCGAATCTACGTTGGCTTTCACTTGCTATGTCAGGATACGGTTGTAAGCACGAGCCTGACAATTAGGCGCCCACGATACTGATCATGCGATCGTCACAGCGTGGGTCAAATAGTTTACTCCGGGGGCATTGACATGACATTAACATGACAGGCATCATACCGCTTTCTGCATGGCTCCTTGTACCTGGAGGCCCCCAGGGGTTTCGCTCTCGATCCGTTCGATCCTCACGTACCTCATGAGGTGGCCTTGTCGCTACAGGCAAAAGCGCACATTCTAGCCGTTACACATCGCCTCTACTCGCTTCCTCTGAGCAGCGCCTGAAACCCCGACCACCGACCGGCTCAAGGCCTTTGCTCTCTTGGCCTCGGAATCCGTGTAGGCTTTCCCCAAACGACTTCACGGCTCCAACGCGGCTCGCCTTATCCTTAGAATAGACGAGTACGCCTCAACCATGCTCCAACGAAGCACGACCCGTTCCCCACAAGTGTTCAATGCGACTCGCTCACCGCGCGACCCACGTTTCCGTATACGGTAACGAAAGGTAAATGAAGTGTCACGATGTCAATATGTAGTGGGCCATGAAGAGAGAAAACGCGTTGCAAACGCGCGGGTGTATATGATTGGGCATAGATTCGCTTGACAGGCAGTATACAATCTGGATAATGTTTCGATAAGAAGTCGGCGGGGTGAACGTTCAAACATTTTCTCTCCACACCGTGACAATCTGGTGCGATGATCATACTCGCCCTCCTCGTCTCCTCCCTGTATTCTATCCTGTCTGTCGGTGCACCGGTTGCATGCGACTCAGATACGGCTATCTCACTCACCGATGGCGGCCCTCAATTTCTCACGAACCACAGGTCGACGATTCAGATTATCTGGACATGCTGGACGATTATTTTTGCCTCGAGCTGGGTCTGCATCCACCCAAATGTCCCTGGGTACAAGTCTACCTGGAGGCAACGGTGGGGGATTCGAGGAAGACTATTCCTCAACGCCTTGTTGTTTCCCGACCAATTCGTCCAGCGGGCGCTCAAGGAATGGCAGGGAGCTCGATCGTTACACTCGCAGATGAAGGATAATCTTCTCAAGTTGCGAGCAGAGGCCCATGGCCAGGAGAAAGGCGATTTTGAGAGCTTGGAGACGGAAGGGGTAACGACTGAGAAGGCGGAGCATAAGCGAGGGACGCTCCACTCGCTCGGCGTTCGGTGGGCAACCTTCAGGCGGTGGATGTCTGGGGAGGGTGGACCCGACTCCGGTAAGTTTCTTAATCCCGAGCACCAGATGTCATCCACTGATTTCACACATTTTGGTAGTGTCCCAGAAATGGACAATGGTGCACGCCCACTTCGTTCATATGGGCGGTATCGCATTCAAAGGGCCTAACGGCGACAAGTGGTACAAAGACTTCAAGGAATGGACCTTGGAAGAATGCCAGGGCTTCTTCAATCTCAAGCTTACGAAAGAGAAGATCCAGGACCGAAGCAAGGCTGACTGGCTCGCCAAGGCATTCGTCATTGTCCAGTGCCTCTGGTTTGTGGTCCAATGCATCGGTCGTGCGGCGTACGGTCTCCCGTTGACAGAACTTGAGGTAACTTGTTTGGCGTTCATCGCTTGCAACATCGGGATGTATGCGTTCTGGTGGAACAAGCCCCTGAACGTCGTCTGGCCAGAGGAAATCGAAGTGACCGAAGGGAGGCCCCCACCGCCTCCTGATTCCCAGGGACGCCTTTCCGGGGCTGCGGGTTGGTTCTCGGCAATCGTTGGGACCTTGGCTACCGGTGATATCGGTTCGTGGGCTGTAGAATGCATGTATCACTCACTGACTTGCCGTTGAAGGCCTCTTAATCTTCCAGTCCCGTGGATGGGAGGAGTCTATCGATACACTATCCTCAAATTTCCCGGTCAACTATTGCTACGAAGAAGAAACCAGTCCCTTTGTGCAGATCCTGGGCCAAATACTCCCGTTGGCCATTTTCGGGGCTCTACATGCCATCGCGTGGTCCGCTGCATTCGGTGGTAGCAAACGTTACGTTTCTCCGCAACGTTTGTCGTACAAATCTAACGTTTCTTCCTTTTCGGGCCTCCGCAACGTTTTTTCGACCATTTTAACGTTTATTCCGCGGAAACGTTAGAGTTGATCGTCAAATTCGACGTTTAGAAGCGGAAACGTTAACTTGGTATCGGAATTGGGTTACAGTATAAGTCATAATGGGGGTCTCTGAGCCTCTGAGTGCCTGTTTAGTTGAGGGATGCTCTTAAGATGGCGTCCCTGCCATGTGAAGAGTACCCGAACGGTCGACGCCGTACCAACCCGCATGTGATATATTGCGACGTGCAGGGTGTGTAGAACAGCAAAATTCCCTACTGCTCGTAACGCCTCAAGCGCTGAAATGAGATACGACCACTCTGGTCGAATGAGGTGCCCGAAGGTCAGCAGTAGGATCTCTATCAGCAGATGAAGAGCAACCTGCCCCTATTATTACTGGGGGAGCACGACACCCTCCAGGCATGCAATAGGGGACGAAATCCAAATCGCTACTCTGAGGTCAGTGGGCGCCTATTCCGAGTCCGATTGAAGAGCCGTGGGAACACGCACTTGGTCTACTGTACCCTTGGGTGTCTCTTCCTCAGGATATTACTGCGAACGGCCAACTGTAACGCTCTGCGTGCTGCCCGAATTTATCTCGACCCTTGAGGACATTAAAGCCCACTCGAGCACCTTGGACCAGAGCGAGCATTGTCCATTCAAGTTTTAGCGCTAAATTAGATTCTTACAGCAGCCTCTAAACAGCACTAAGCGTCACCTCGGGTCATCCATGTTGAAACTTAACCTCATAGAAGCCATCTAGGCCGCCTCAGACATGTCCAAGCGGCCTTATTCTGTGAGGTACCGGAGTTGCGTTTTTGTCCGCACAAACGTTAGTTTCGCAACGCCTCCGCAAGGCAAAAACGTTAGATTTACCGCCAAACGTCACGTTTTTTCGTGCGGAAAACGTAACGTTTGTTTCACTCCTGCATTCCCGTCGCCAACCGAACAGTTTTTATGGCGTACTTCCAGCATTGCGCCAGCCATCCTTGCCTCTATCCTGTTGTTACTATTTGCAGCTTCGCGCTGGCTACCTGGCGCATTGGAGATTGTTGTCATGATTGTCATTACTCCTCCCTGTTTCGCAGCTCGTCTCGCTTTCATCGTGCTGCCCCTCTTCCAGCTCCGTGACCTCCCACCCCTCGCCTACCAGACTGTGCCATGGTCTGACTTTCTCCCTCACGTTTAACCTGATGTTTACCCCCGACCCTTTTGTGCTTACCTTCGCTATTTATGGTTGAAATGGATCCCTTTCACTCTGAATGGCGCTGAAACGACTGAGCCTGGCCGAACAACTTCCAGGGAGCGGCGCGATTCCAACGCTAAGTGCGTTGCGAGGCTTTGCTATACAGGTCCTCGTTGACGCAGATTGCCCCTGAGATCCTTATCGAGGTGTCACCCAACCCTCGGTGGTATTGCTAGTGCTTGGAAGGTTGGACCCACAAGATCGTACAACAGCACTTCAACCCTCTGTTGCTGCCTCTCCCGGCATCGCACTCACTATTTAAGGGCTTGGCGTGTCAATGCAATGTCTACCTCCCCTTGCTCTGGCCCAACACGGTGCAAAATCTGAACCATGGATGCACGAGCAATTAGGCGCCCATGAGGCGAGGCGTGCGATCGTCACAGCGTTAATCAAATGTTTGCGTGTGACAACCCCCATACCATTAATGTGACGGAAGTCATACTACCCTTGGTTGTATATTACCGTTATCGTCCAGACGGCGTTTCTGAGAGCGGGTCTAACCACACGCCGTCAAATCTCCTGGAGGCGCCAAGGAGTTTCAGGCTCGACCCCCATCCGCTCCTCGCGGGATCCATACCTCGGCCTGGCGTATCGCAGAAAGGCCCTGCTTTGGATACATGCAGGAACGCCCCTCCTCGCTTCCCAACACTGCGGCATACAAGTGACCTAGATATTGCCAAATGGTCAAGGGCCCCCGCCCCTGTCCACAAGGTCTGTATGCGACCCCCCAGTTGACTTCGTAACCCTAGTGCAGCTTGGTATCCCGATGAGGATAGATGAATACACCTCGACCGTGAAGTGACCAAATGGGTGCCCCCTTCCTCACGAGCGTTCAATGCGACTTGGTGGCTTTCACGCGCCTCAGCCACGTTTCCGTATATAATATCAAAGGGAAATGAAATGGTATAGAATCGATACGTCGCCTGACATGAAGTGGAAGAATGGGCCTTTACAGCACGCAGGTATAACTGGTTGGACATGGCCGCACTTGACGGGTGATTCACATACACCCTAACGTGTCGAGGTTAAGAAGTCGGCGCAGTGGGTGCCAATTCACTTCCACGCAATCCAACGCCATGATCGTACTGCTCTGCCTCATCTCCTCTCTGCACTCTATTCTATCCACGGGGGCACCGGTTGCCTCCGACTCGGCCGCGACCGCGTCCACTGCTGATGACCCCCCTCGATTCCTCACGAACGACAGGTCAACCATCCAAATTATCTGGATGTGCTCAGCAATTATCTTCGCTTCAAGTTGGGTGTGCATCCATCCTCACGTCCCCGGTTACAGGTCAACGAAGGTCCAGCGATGGGGCATCCGACTACGACTCTTTCTCAACGCCTTGCTATTTCCCGATCAGTTTGTGGGACGGGCATTCTACGAGTGGGCAGGATCTAAAGCGTTATACGAGCAGATGATGGAGAAGATTAACCAGATAAATGCGAAGGCGGGCCGCCCCGCAGAACGTGAGAGAGAAGAAATCGGGCAGTTACTATACTTAGGGTCGAAGGCTGAAGGATCGGAGACCAGCTGTGTCTGTTCAATCGGCCGAGAGAATGCGACGACTGTGAAAGAAGGAGATATTCCGGGACTAAGTACGTTCCCTATCCTTGAAACAACGATTTCACCCACTGAATGGAGCCGATTATCTGGCAGCGGTAGAAGATCGCGAATGGACAATGGTTCACGCACACTTCATTCACATGGGCGGGGTTGTCTTCAAGGGTCCAGGACCTCACGACGACGTGCGGTTCAAGGACTTCAAAAATTGGACCGACGAAGACATCAAAGGTTTCTTTTCCCTCAAGCTCTCAAAGGAAAAGATTCAGGACTTCAGCAAGGCAGACGGGCTCGCCAAGGCATTCGTCATCATACAGTGCCTCTGGTTTGTGGTCCAATGTATCGGTCGCGCGTCATACGGCCTCCCGTTGATCGAACTCGAGGTCACCTGCCTAGCGTACATTGCTTGCAATATAGGAATGTACGTGTTCTGGTGGTACAAGCCTCTGAACGTGGCTTGTCCAGAATGAATCCAATCCTCCGAGAAGCAATCCGAGTCGGATTCACTGCATGAGACTGTGGTTTTTGGGTGGTTCATGGCCATTATTGAAACATTAGGCCCCATTCGGGTAGTCTGTGCTGGCTACGGTCCGTGCTTGCTCTGGGCTTGGCGGAAATTCAGTCTACTACTTGCTCGGGGCTGTATCCCAGACTACCCGAATGGGGCCTTAGTCACTGGGGATATCGGTACGCGAGCTGCAGAATGCTTACATCATTTCTACTGACTTGCTTTCGCAGGCCTTCTAATTTTCCCGTCGCGAGGATGGGACAACGATGTGAACCCGCGGTCTACTAGATTTCCGGTCAACTATTATTTCAAACACAAAAGCTGGGGGAAATTTGTGGAACCACTAGGCCAAACTGCCCCATTGGCTGTTTTCGGAGCTCTACATGCCATCGCATGGCATGGGCCGTTCCCGACGGTAGCTGAAAAGCTCTTGTGGCGAGTGTCAAGCATCACCCCTGCCGTCCTCGCCCCGATCCTGCTCGCCTATTCCGCGGCTTCACAGCTTCCATCGTGGGCACAGGCAGAAAGGCTCCTGAGATACGCGGCGTCTTTTACCATACCTATTAGTTTCGCAGCTCGCCTCGGCTTCATCGTGTTACCTCTCTTCCAGTTCTGCGACCTCCCACCCCTTGCCTACCAGACTGTACCATGGTCCGATTTCCTCCCTCATGTCTAGCCTGACAGGTACACTTAATTCTTCTGCAATTTATGTATCATATTTGCTAGTTGTATGCATAATTCAGCGTTTTAGGTATCATCGATTCTATGCACGCGCTGTGGGTCCTAAAAGTCTCCCTAATTCGTCAAGCCGTGCTGGCCTGGATATTCACTCAAATATACCATACGTTAGATATCAGAAACACAAGGACTGCTCTATCCTCCTCCGCACATGGCCCTCACCCCCGCCGTCGAGAAAGGTACGACTCAGACGCGTTCACCTCACAAACCCCTATTTTTTCCGCTTCGCGTGATGTCATTGATCCCAGAGCGGGTACAGCCGCCGAGCCGCAGAGATGTTGAACTAACACTGTAACAGCCACTGTCACCGTGTCATCGTCCACACCGTCGTCGACGCTTGAAGGTGAGCAATAGGCCTCGCCCGGCGTTGTAGGCAATGCTGAAGGGTACCTCGTGGCTTTCTGAGGCTGCGGCGGCATTGAGGTTCATTGCCTGATTGCCAGGTCATCCTCTGGGTAGGCCTGGCTGCACAAATCGGTTCGATTACAAGCGCAAGCATGTTAGAAGCGGCTAGTTTCGTGTCGTGCGTGAAGAGCTAGCCGAGTCGACGAACCCGAGGGTTCCGTGCGCAGCCTTCTTCGCTGACGGCGAGTGACTAACGACCAAGTACAACCATGAATGGGACGAGTGGAGGCTGATGGCGGTGCTCGTGCGCAACCGTCGAAGTCATCAAGCATGTCGACGCTCTGGAACTGGGAGGTTTCGTAAATCAAGTCTCTCAACACCGCGTTAAGGTCGACCCCCACTCCCAACATCGGGGACACTGTAGTGGGAAACTGCCAAAGGTACGTTTGCGGGTCAGAGGCGTATCGGTGTGTGCTGACTCCTCAGACGTTGTCCACTTTTCAAGGACTGTTTTTGTTATCACCAAGACAGAACCATCTCGACGCGAACTTTACCCACTTTCAGGTCAAACAACGGCCCTGGTCGTCACATTCACCATCTTCAGGTTGTCGCTGGGCACACCATAGACTCTCCGAGGGACTGAAACTACCCACCCATGCGATCACACAAAATGCTGGTGAGACATGAACGTGCCCTGGTTGAAGACCGCTCGGCGGTTGGCTTGGACTACGAAGCGCCGTTTGAAATTTGAGCGCCAGCACCGGCAAGAATTGGCGCTGGGACGCGTCACCATAATATCTTCCCGAAGCACACTCAATAGGCCCTGGCGTTCTTCGCAGGGTTCCGGAAGTTCAGAAACTGCGTAGTCTGGTACAAAACCAAAAGCATCATGACAAATAATTCTCAAGACAATTCATTTGTGAGTCTTGTCGTCCGTGGATGGGCAACATATGATCAACTTTCCAGGAGAAGCTTACCTGACCTTCGGCGGGCCCCAACTAGGTGCACTTTGCATCTAAATCTCGGAAATGAGCTTTTTCTGGTTTGTAGGGCCCCACTAGCCGAGCGAGGATCGTTCTGTACGCATACGCGCAACACGATCGGCTGCAGGGCTTGTCCCGCATCAACAGTCTAAAATAGCCCCAACGGTCAGAGAACTTTGGATACAAAGTTCAGGGGATTACTCAGCGCCCCTTCCCCCCTGTTCATTGGTAAGATTCCATTCATCTTGGCAGCCATGCGGGAGATCAGACCCTTGCCTATAAAAGCGCTGCAGGCCAGGCCAAGTTGGTGATAACAACCCACTGTCCTCAAGTCCCTAAACCAAGTCAACGAAAGCAGCCCCACGATGTCGAAGCTCTTCGCACCCCTTCCTCTCCCCAAGTCCAAGCTGGGCTTCTACCGCAAGCTCAGCTCCACTGCCGGCGTCCGCGTCTCGCCCATCTGCCTTGGGGGTATGAGCATTGGTGACAAGTGGGCCGAGGGCGGAATGGGCTCGATGAACAAGGAAGACAGCTTCAAGCTCCTCGACGCGTACTATGACCTCGGTGGAAACTTCATCGATACTGCGAACTTCTAGTGAGCACAAACGGCTGTCACTTCCGCTTCTTGTTCTGATAGGAGATTCTTTCGCCAGCCAGGATGAGTCGTCCGAGCAGATCATCGGTGAATGGGCCGAATCGAAGGGCGTCCGTGACCAGCTCTTCATCGCTACCAAGGCCAGTAGCTTACTGTGATTCGCTGTCGCAGACGAGCCTGATCTCGACGTAAACAGTTTGCCGGCGCCCCCAAGTACTGGGACGACTCGATCCAGCAGAAGATCTTCTACGGAGGCACCAGCTCGAAGTCTCTTCACCTCAACATCGAGGCTTCCTTGAAGAAGCTCAGGACGACCTACATCGATTTGTACTATGTTCATTTCTGGGACTGGGATACCAGCATCCCCGAGCTCATGCATTCCCTCCATGCACTTATTACCTCGCGGAAAGTGCTCTACCTCGTGCGTTATTGTTCTCGCGTCGGGGGGTGCGAATCGGGTGCTAACCCGGAATTGATACAGGGAATCTCGGATACTCCTGCCTGGGTCGTCGCACAAGCGAACCAGTATGCCAGGGACCACGCACTCACTCCTTTCTCTGTCTACCAAGGACAGTGGAGCATTCTCGACCGCTCCTTCGAGCGAGACGTAATCCCTATGGCTCGCCATGAAGGTACTCCCATTCGATTATCTCCCCCCCTGCTTGCTAACTAATACTTGTGAATCGTAGGAATGGCCCTCGCACCTTTCGGCGTCTTGGCTGCAGGCAAAATTCGTACCGATGCGGAGGAGGAGAAGCGTCGCCAGACTGGCGAGAAGGGTCGACAAGTCTTCAGCCCGGACTGGGAGCGCAATGAGAACGAGAAGAAGATCTGCAAAGCGCTCGAGAAGGTTGCGGAGGAGATTGGTGCGAAGCACATTGGCGCCGGTATGTGATCTACTACTCGCAAAAGACTCTCGGACCTGTGCTGATTGGTATCACAGTGGCCATTGCGTACGTCATGCACAAGACGCGCTTTGTCTTCCCCATTATCGGAGGGCGCAAGGTTGAGCATCTCGAAGCTAACGTCGAGGCGCTCGAGATCTCGCTCACCCCCGAGCATGTCGCATTCCTCGACTCGGCCCTTCCTTTCGACTTGGGATTCCCTCACTCCATGATAGTGCGTGCATCCATCGCCCCTATATCCCACCCAACTGATCCCTGCTCACCTCCCTGTAGGGCGACGGCACCAAGCCCTTGTGGCTCAACAACCCCTCCGGACACATCGACCTCTGGCCCACTGCGCAGCCCATCACCGGCAAGAAATTGGGGCAGTGAGTAGGCATTCGAAGGAGAGACCTAGACCCTTTTATCTTTGTATTTTGTATCTCAAATTGTTAAACCGTTGCCGTTGTAGGAGCCCCTGACATCCACGACCGTTCGACCTTCGAAATCGTTCCCGTCACTCCGCGCTTACGAGCGTGAAACGCGGCAACCTTTTACTCCGGCTTGGCCCTGTTGCACCATGTACCTTCACTCGACTTGAGTTTGGCAAAGTATCAATGGATCGCCTGTGCCTTCTGCGCATCCTCCTGCTCTTCTTTTTCTGGGTCACATCCGAGGCCGCCACAACCGAATTGCGCGTTATACGCCTTCGTAGTATCGAGACAACCTCCTCTGCTTGGAGGGAGGAGGGACGCTGTAGGAGGCGACTATCTCTCTGCGGTCACAGCAAACGTGGTGATGCGCAGCTTGTGCGTCCAGGAGCACGCACGCTAACCGCATGTTCACTCATGACTTTGGGCGGCCTTTCATTTGACCGGCGACCACCACTACGTCTTGAGCTAACCTAAAGGACATTGTGCCCAATTCGCATTCTACTCCCACTTTCCCAGACCGATGGTCATCTGGACCCTCCTCCTCCCTCTCATCCAATTCTTCTTGGCTGGTAGAGCTACCGCAGCCGATGCCGATAGCTCTGACACCGAGTTGACTCCCGTCTTCACCAAGACCTATCGTTCCACAATTGAGATCGTCTGGACGTGCTTCACCATTATCTTCGCCTCTACATGGATCTGTATACATCCCAACGTCCCTGGATACAAGACTACCCCTCTCCAGCGGGCGGCCATCCGAGGCAGACTATTCATCCACGCTCTCATCTTCCCTGAGAAGCTTGCCATGCTCGCGTTCCGCCAATGGAGGGGTTGCTATGTGCTTTACAAGCGCATCGAACGGAGGGCGAGCGGGCTCGGTATATGTAAGTCGTTGACCTACCCCACGTTTCTTCTTGCTGAAACTCCGCAGCTTCTCGAGTAGAACCTTCACAAGAGCGGGCCTGGACCCACACCCACGCCCACTTCATTCAAATGGGAGGCATCGTATTTCATAAAGGCGAAGACACCTGGTTCGAGGACCCATGTCTCTGGGGCGACGATGACGTTAAGAACTTCTTCAAGCTCAAACTCACCAAGCGGGTGGTACAGGATCGGAGCAAGGCCGACGGGCTTTCGAAGGCGTTCGTAATCATCGAGTGTCTATGATTTCTAGCCCAATGTATCGCACGCGGTGTTCGCAAGATCCCATTGACAGAACTGGAAGTGACCTGCCTGGCATTCATCGCCTGCAACTTCGGCATGTACTGTTTTTGGTGGAATAAGCCTTTGGACGTGATCTGTCCTATCGAGATTCAACGGCCATATCGCGTCCGTTCGAAGGAGACAGAAGAAAGCCGATTCCAAAGAAGGAACCCAGCTCTGGCATTTATCTCAGCGGTGGTAACTACTTTAGATTCTGGAGATTTTGGTGCGCCAATCTCTTTGCGTCTTAACTTTGGGATGTAAATTGCTGAGCGACCCTCTTCAGTTCGGATCATTAACCCTACTCAGACGGCGAGAGGTGGGCACATGACAATCGATAGCAAGGAGCCGTCTTCAAGCTTTCCGGTCTACTACTACTACAGGGAAAGCATGGGAACACAGACTCTGCGGGTCCTCCTCGCGGAATGGGGTGCTCCCACGCTTCTGGCCTACATCGCCACACCGGCGGTGTTTGGAGCTCTACACTCCATCGCTTGGCACGGCGTCTTCCCATCGACGGCTGAGAGGACTATATGGCGCATTTCATGCGTCGTACCCGCTGCATATGCCATCCTTTTCTCTTCCTTCAACTATGTTTACTCGGCGCCAAAGAAAACCCCAGCTATACTTTTCGCAATTGGGGTGCTGGGTATACTCACTGTGCTGGTACTGCCTCTTAACATAGCGGCTCGCTTTGTATTTATCGTTCTACCACTTCTCCAACTCCGGGATCTTCCATCCCAGGCCCACCAGGCCATTTCATGGGCGAACTTTTTACCTCACGTCTGAGTTTTACTTCACGGTATTCACGTTAGCGTCATGTATATACTATGCCCCACACAGGCACCTAACTGCTCGCATTCTATGACCGAAGCGCGCAACGCGATCCGACGACGGCGGTGGCTCAGAATGGCCCTCATCAAGAGTTCTCGTAAATCGCGATGGCGATGCAGGTATCATCCCACACTCTGAACTGGTACATAAAGGGCCAACAGGAGGGACACAGCCTTTCCAGAGCCATATCCTCTCCACACTCATCAGTCTGCTGGTCAGCACAACCTCTCGCCGGTCGAGAACCCAAAGAAACCAAACCAAACCTTTCCCAAAACCCAACGTTGGCCCATCGATCATGCAATTCAGCATTCACACCTTCCTCCTCGCAATCACCAGCCTCTTGCTCGCCCAGAGCTTCACCACCTTCGCGGCGCCGATCACGGTTACCAGCGCCCGCAGCGGAAATGTCATTGGACACCTTTCTTCGAGGCGGATGCCGGACGCGACGACGCAGCGCGCAATAGGCGAGCCGGACACCATTCCCGTACGAAACGCGCGCACGGGGAGGACCATCGGACACCTTTCTTCCCGGCGCCGTGTCCCAGCAAACGAGCCACCACAAGGAGCTTTATATCGGAGGGACTGGATGGCGGAGGTCGAGTACGATTGAGGAGCAGTGGATAGCAGAGCGAAGGCGCTGAGTGTTTCGAGTTCGACTCCTCTGGGAGATTCAAACAGGTTAGCCGCGGTCCGATTCAAGAGGAAGAAGAACTCATCGAATGACGAAAGGTGGCTTATCGATATCTTGTGTGGTCATGTTCAGACCTGGGATGGAGTTAATCCAGGATGAATTGAGGACATCCGACCCGTGGGGAACCACGTTCGGCGAACACCGTTCGTCGTTCGTCGTTCATCGGCCGTTCGTCTCTCTTGCCGCCCCCATAGAGATCCGTCTTTCTGCCCTGTAAGCAGTCCCCGAGCTCTTTTGTCTTAATTGCGTTTGTGGTGCGTGCCAAGGACAGCATCGACGGACCGCGGGCTTGGCCAACGTGAATCCGTATTTCCATCTCCCCAGCCACAATGAGGTATATTTGTATCGTCGTCTCGACCGCGCTTTTGTTGTGGGAGGTAGGCTATAGCCTGCCAGGGTATATAAGTCCCGGTCGTCGAACTCGCATACCTTTTGAAACCCCAGATCGAGCACCGCCCGTCGGCTCCAGCATGAACGACACGAACGGCGAACGACGAACGACGAACAGCGAATGACGAACAAGAGTCCCCGTAGGATGTTCAATAAGCACCCTGCAGTTTCTGGTCAGCAACTGGTCGATTAATATTTACCCGGTCCTCCAGCTCGTCGTTTCTCGACAGCCAGTAGGCCGCACTAAGCCTTCATCGTCTTTTGTTCTTCCAAAAACGTCGCGGCCCGATGTGGAAGAAAATCCAAAGGTGGGATACGGCGTTGAAGGTATAGTACGAAACGGCAGAGGTAGATATCGGGCTGAACGTGTGGAAGGAAGTCCGACCATGGCACGGTGCGGCGATCGTCTCTTCTTTCTCATAGATCGGGAGCCCCTACATCCGTAAGTGTATTGCCGAAGGGAATTACCTGTCTCCGGTGTGACACGGGTGTGTCTGCCAAGGGATACAATTGGATTCTAAGTAGGAAATAGCGTTGGTGACTGGTACACCAAGCTAAACATGCGGGAGGAAATCGGCCCATGGAACAGTCTGGTGGGCGAGGGGTGGGAGGCTACGGGGCTGGAGGAGAGGCAGAACAAGGAAGGCATAGCGGGCTGCGAGGTTAATAGGGAGGATCAAGTAAACTGCAAGGTGTAGTAACTTCTTTATCATGCCGCGACCGAAAAAACGTCTGACCAAAAAGAGGAGGAAGAGAACCGTTGCGAGTACGGCTGGTACAACGCTGGACGCCTGCCATAAGCGCTGTTCGGTGACCGAAGGGAATGTGCTAAACCATGCAATGGCGTGCAGAGCTCCAAAAATGGCTAGCGGGACCGTTTGGCAGAGCTCCTCTACTGGCTTGTCGACATCTTGGTCCCACTCTTCGTGACGATAACAGTAGTTGACCGGGAACCTTCCGGAGTGTGGATCCACAGTATCGTCTCGCCCACGGGATGGGAAAAGCAGAAGGCCTGCAACAGGGGTTAACAAGTTGGTGGAAAGATCCTGCGGTTCACCTACCGATGTCGCCAGTGGCGAAGATCTTGACTAGCGTCTTGAACCACTCTAAAAAGGGCGGCCCTAGGGGGACCGTAGCTACCACTTGAATCGGGTCGTGGGTCCACCGTTTCGACCACCTCTGGACAACTCACCCTCAGGGGCTGGTCCCACCAGAACGTGTACATCCCGAGAAACAAGTAACCTCGAGCTCGGTCAAAGGCAGGCGGAATACAGCACAGCCAATGCACTGAATCACGAACCCAAGGCATTGGACAATGACAAATGCCTAGCAAGTCCATCAGCTTTGCTCCAGTCCCGGAGTTTCTCTTTGGCAAGTTTGAGGTTGAAGAAGCCTCTGATATCAGCGACGACTTTGGTGTGCGGGGGAGTGTTGGTCTCGATCTTCTATATCCTGAAGGGCTCTGCGCATGTCGGCCAACCATTTGGGGCTTCTACCCGTCCTTTCTTCTGACTGCTATGTCCGTATAGCCTTCCCAGCGGCCACCGATCACACTAACGGTGAAGGGAACAGCGCCTGTACCACGCTGAGCGCTGCGTAAGGGGGAAAGATCGAAGCTCTCGCCACAGCTCGGCCCCTAGAGCTGATCCACCCAATGGTCCGATACACGTTGCCCATCACACGATCGGCGTGACGGGCGCCTATTCCCTTGTGCATGTAAGGCCCGGTGTTGGCACCATATCTGGATGAAATCGAGTGAGAAGCCGCACATAGAAATTCCAGTCGTCTGGAACTTAGGAGGGGAGAAAAGGCGCCTGCTACAGCAAGAATAGAGGCACAAACACCGCTGCGCTCTATGGCGGGCCGTTTGGGACTTTAATGAATGCGCAACAAATTGCCCGATCTGCGCAACAACTCGGGTAAAATACTGACAGCGCAACATTACAGTCAATCACCGCTAGACGTGACAGAAAATGATGGGCACAGATTTTCTCCACAACCACTGCACCGTTTTGCACGTTCTTTTCACGTATCTACTCGGCCACTTCTCCTCTACGTAGCTATAAAATTATGTTATTTTCACCCCAAAAATGCGCCCACAACGGTGCGAGCGAGAGTGCGGGAGTATTTCAGCCTCACATCACTAAACATGACAGAGCCTCATCCTGCACCCCAGTGCAGAGCCCTGCCTCAATCAAGCCTCAATACCACCTGAGTTGATGAAATATAAGTTATTTAAGTGCCAAAATGCTATTCAGTTAATGTATTTGACCCTACCCACACCGTAGCAGGGACCTAAGTCCCTGGTCAGAGCCCAAGCATGATCAAGGGGAGACCTTGTCAGATTGTGGGAGGTGACATGCTCCTGTTGTTGTGATTCTTGGAATGGCATGCACTGAGGAAGCTGGTGAAAAGGTTTACATGCACCTCTTACCCCTCTCATAGTTTTTAGCACCAGTAATCATGCAAAAGATACCAATACCACATTTTTGGACAGGGAAAGAGAGGAAGACAAGGCATTTTCTCTAACGATATCATAGGTTGGTCTCACAAATATGGAAGTGACATGACCCCAAGTTCACAAAGAGTTCATATGGTGACATTGAACACAGTAGAGAGCCTGTATGGGTGGGGAGGGTTCTTGGAAATTTCAAAAAATGCGGAAAACTGCCCAGAATCAATGGAGACAGCCAATTTCACCCTCTTTTTCACTCCGGATATATCCAAAAAGTACAGCACGTCGTGAACAGTATGTATATCTACGTTATACAGAAGGTTTGGGTGAGTTACATGACGATGCAGCAGAGAGAGATAAGATTCAGTGCCGCTTGTCATGTTGTGGGGCCCTGTCACGTCATGTGGTGATTGACTGTACTTGGTAGCGCAAAATGTTTTGGTCCCTTGCGCAACATTGGGTCCATCTGCGCAACATTTCCATCGACATGCGCAACATTTTGTCTGGGTGTCCCCAATCTGGGCATTTGTTAGATTTATTTAATTTAGTGTGCATTAAATACCAGGAATCATACTAGCGATTGTGGAAAGCATTAGGTTAAACATGGGGCAGGAAGTCAGACCACGGTACAGTCTGGTGTGCGAGGGGCGGGAGGTCACGAAGCTGGAGGAGAGGTAGCATAATGAACCCAAGGCGAGCTACGAAGCAGATAAGGGCGACAATAGGGAAGATAAAGTCGCCTACAAAGTCTATTAGAACTCCCGACCAGCCCCATAATAGATACTTGCAGGCGAGGTTGAATGCGAAACACAGGAAGGCAAGGCCGGTTGGTGCGACGCTGGACGCCCACCACAGGAGCTGTTCAGTTGGTGAAGGAAACACAGCAAACCATGTGATGGCATGCAGTTCCCCAAACATGGCCAATGGAACCATCAGTAGGATCAGCTCCCATCCTCCACGTGGATCGTAATAATAGTTGACCGGAAACCTTCGAGACCGTGGGTTTATGACTTCTTCATGTCCACGTGACAGGGAAACTACTAGACCTGCAACAACATGTTAGCGAAACGGTCCACCCATTTACATACAGCTTGCGTACCGAAATTCCCACAAATCAAGGCTTCCTTGATTGTGACGAGCCACTCCAAAGCACTTGCGGGACCCCCAGGGCCCTCCAGATCAGGTGGTTCGCCCAGCGCATTGATCACCTCTGGATAAACCAGGTTCAGGGGCTTGTCCCACCAGAACATGTACATCCCGATGTTGCATGCAATAAACGCCAAGCAAGTGACCTCGAGTTCAAGCAGTGGAAAACCGTATGCAGTACGGCCGATACACTGGACCACAAACCAGAGGCACTGGATGATGACAAATGCCTTGGTGAGTGCGTCGGCTTTGCTCCAGTCCCGGAGCTTCTCTTTGGTAAGGTTCAGGGCGAAGAAGCTGTCGACATTGTCGTCGGTCCATTCACTGAAGTCTTTGAACCACACGCCACCACTGGGCCCCTTGAACGCAATCCCACCCATTTGAATGAAGTGGGCATGGACAATTGTCCAATCCCTTGGTGCTATGAAATAAGAGGTCTCAGTGCATAGAGTCGTTCGTGCAGGACCAAGAAGCGTACAGTTTTTCTCTCTCATTCCCTTGTCCTTTTCTATCTTGATGCCCGATATGCCATCCTTCAACCGTTCCACTATTGACAATTTAACCTTCCCCCACTCAGCATCCAATCGCTTGCTCTCTGCATTTAATCGCTCAGCCTCCTGCTCCAATCGCCCAGCCTCCTTTAGTAACCCAATTTCCTCCAATAACAGCCTAGCGTCGTTCCCCAGTCGCTCAGGCTTCGCTCCTGCATCCTTTTCCGGCCCAGCTAGCCCCGCTGTCCGTTTCCGAGTCAACTCCCCACCACTCCTTGAACACCCGCCCAACGAATTGGTCAGGGAACAGCAAGGCGTTAAGAAAGAGTACTCCTCGGATGCTCCATCACTGCCATCGGGTGGACCCATACCCAGGAACGTGTGGATGGATGCATACCCAGCTTGAGGTGAAGATGATCGCAAAGGACGTCCAGATGATCTGAATCGTTGATCAGTAGTGCCTGAGGAATGGTGGGGCGGGTCGGCGAGGGGGGTATCTGAGCCAGAGGAAACCGGTGCCCCCATGGATAGAAGAGAGTGCAGGGAGGAGACAAGGAAGGCGAACAGAATCATCGTTCTGGAACCCGTAGGGAGGGGATAGTTACTGGCACCTCTCTCAGATTTTGAGTCTCTTTTCAAGTCGCTTGTCACAGGAGGCCACGCCCAGTCTCATACTGTCGCGCGTTTGTAACAGACGTTTGGACGACATGTTACATCGGATGGGTATTCCTTCATTTGCTTTCAATATCCCCCATTTGCTCCCCGATATCGTGACACGCATGACCCGGGTGACAATTGCCCCTGAACAAGGTGTATTTAATGTTAATACCTGACCAGGGGACATTAGGATCGGTTTCTGATATGCCAGCGCTAGTTTGGACTACTTGCAGGGGTATGGTGCCAACGGGGCCCATGCTGGACTAGCGCGTAGCGCTGTGGAGAACGCGAGAATCCTGAACGGGAATCTCACGTTCCCTTCACATGACCGATACGGGAGCAGTCTTCCTTTGTTTCCCATTTGTGTCTGTGATCCCCAAACAATGGTTTTCGTATATATCGACCATAGCATACCTGTCTCCTTTCTTTAGGTTCTACCTCACCCCCACTTTCCCTCCTTCGCTCCAGATGTCATCTCCCAATCTACTTCTTTGACGACGAGCTCCGGAGACCGGTTCAGCAACCCCCAGAACACCCCTCAGCACCTCTTGTGCGCTTACACATGGAGCCCACCGCGAGGGGGTCCTAACCACTCTCCGAGACGCTCTCGTCGTTCGCCTTCACCACCAACCCCACCAATACTCGTTCCTTTCAGCACTCCCTTTCAGCACTTTCTACCCATTGAGGGACTCCTTTCATCGTCGCCCCACACATTCCCTTCATCGTCACAACACGTGTTCCCCACGCTGCGCCACACAATCAGCCTCACCTCCGCCGCCATGCACCGAGTACGACGTCGTACAAGTCGACCGTCCATCAAGACAGCCAAGAGTACCACGGCAGATATTGAGTTTCAGTCAGTATAGTTTCGGGGCCAAGAGTGCCCCACCCAGCGAGTTAGCAATCTGCCCGGTACCAAGAGCATCAAGATTGACACCCAACGAGTTGAAAGACCACCCAACATAGCCACGAGTGAGACACATCGAGCTCCGCAGCCCCCAGTGTGGCTGAGTCCCTCTCCCCTATTGCCATTTGTTACCCTTCCTCCTTCCATTCCCCTCGACTCTGACATCATCGGCGGCTCAATCACGTTAAGCGCCCGTCGATCACCTCGTCCGTCGGCCCCCTTCAGTCATTCCTTCTACGCTCAGCACTCGCCTCAACACTAAACGAAGATCACCTATCCCCAGCATCCGTCTTCTTCCCTTCCCCGACACTGATCGTCCTCGTTCCCGATCAGTTGATACCCACGTTCGACAACATGACCTCGACCTTGCAAGAACTGAACCCACGCGAATGCGTCGCCATCCGATACGAGCGAACGATACGCAACACGATATGGGCGTGTTCGTTCGGGTTCCCTCTTCAAGCTCAACATCATCCCTCATTCGCCGGTATCACACTGACCGAGAGTCAGTATGAGAAGTTCCTGGGAGATGTGGAGAACGCAAGAATCCTGAGCGGGAATCTCGCGTTCTCTTCACATGACCGATGCGGGTGCAGTCTTCCTTTATCTACCATTTGTAGCCGTGATCCCCAAACAATGGTTTTCATATATATCGACCGTAGCGTACATGTACCCCTTTCCTTAGGTCATACCTCACCTCCACTTTCCCTCCTTCGCTCCAGATGTCCCCTCCCAATCTACTTCTTTGACGAGAGCTCTCGAGACCGGTTCAGCGACCCCCAGAACACCCCTCAGCGCCTCTTGCGCGCTTACAGCGCAGTCCAGCGACGCAGCTAGACACCCGTCATACTACGCTTGGTTGGTCAGCTTAGTCAGCAGCACAGCAGTGATGTTCGTTCACGGATTCTGCCAGTGCACTAGAGGATCACAAGCTTACGTGCCATCGCTATGCGATGGTCCTGAAACTTGTGGGGGCTGTGCCCCTCGACCCTGCTGTTGGCGCTTTGCGCCTCCACACAATTGCCGGTGCTTTGCACCTCCACAGGTAAGGGTGTGATCTGGTTAATATTATGGTGCATACAGTAGTAAACAGAGTGTGGGCTGGAGGCGTCCACTGAGCACGTCGCCACGGGGAATTTTTACCAGTAGTGCCCGTCAGCTAGGAAAACGGAAGGGATTCCTAGGGACTATTTTTTCTAGGCCCTGGTAAAAATTACCCGACTTTGAGACGAGGGATATTTCCTCGTACAACGGGTAACGGGGGCGGGTGAAAATCGCCCGTGGGCACCAGACTGGGAAAGGGAGATGATCGAGCGAGTAAAGTCGGAACGGGGAAACAGCACTGGGAATTGCCTTGGGTGCTGTGTCGAGGAGACCGAGCGGCTGACTGTTGGCTGACTAGCCGCTTTCTTGACCGACTTACGGGACATATAAGGATGGCACTCCTCCGCTGCATCCCATCAGAGGGGTAGAGTAATCCCCTTCACGGCGAGTAGTATCCTCCTTTCAACTGCTATCAAACAATTTACTCACTCGCTCTATATAGACTTTTCTTTCAACAAGGCTCAATACCACTCTGGTGTCCCCAGTGCGTTTTACGACTCGGCGTGAACGAGGACTTTCGATGGGCGACGTTCATACCGGTACATTATACCCATTTCCTGTTGACATCCTATTACTTCGCACTGGTTTTATTCTCACGTATATACAGCCTACTCTACGTTTGTTATAGGCGCTCGGCGCCCCCTGTACGACCCCCTACTACGCTCTAATTGAATACCCACTTTCCTCGTGACTATAACCCGGTGGCCGAGTAAAGTTTGCCCGTCACCTCATAGGCAGCAACGAGGCAATATTACCCGTCGGACGAGGTAAAACCCCCCGATTCCCCGGTATGGGCTGCCTGGTAAAGTGTTTCAAAATCGGGTTATTTTCCCTCGGCTGATTCCCTGTTTCCACTTTACCGGTCTGGGGAATGATTCCCCGTCGAACTGGGAAACATTACCAGTCTGGCTGGTAAATATTCCCAGTTTGACGGGCAATCTCAACGGGCAATTATTACCAGGGGGCGCTCACTCAGTGGTCATATACATAATTAGTCCATGTCTTGTAAGACCTTGGGATATACAATATTAGAAGTCTTGAGAATGTTGGAATTTGGATCTGAAGGAACGATTACTTTAATCTGTGAACTGGAAGTGCATCTTGAAAGTGCTACATATAACTGTCCATGGGAGAAGATGGGAGTACGTAAATCAATACCTACATGTTTGACTGACTGCCCTTGTGATTTGTTGATGGTCATGGCAAATGCCAACCGAACAGGGAATTGTCTACACTCGAGGATAAATGGAAGCTCATTTTTGGGAGGTGACATCTTGATGCGTGGTATAAAAGCCTTCTTGCCTGCATGTTCCCCACTAACGACTTGAATCTTTAAGACCCTCTGTGATGCTCTTGTCAAAATAGCCCGTGTTCCATTGCAGATGCCATTGCATGGATCCATGTTCCGAAGTACCATGATTGGGGCACCAATCTTGAGCTCCAAGTTGGCCAGTGCAAGGCCAGAGGACTTGATGGAGTTGAGGTACTCAACTGGATATTCAAATATCCCATCGGCACCTTGCTCAGCTGAAACTGAGTCCACTGAATTGTACTCCAGGACACCTCCTGCAAAATGTTCCAAGGCACTTTGGTTGGTTGAATCCACATCATCATTTCGGGCATTGAGAATGGTGCGCTCCAGAAAGTACTGATCATATTCTGGCTGCCTCTCTGCAATGTTGGCATCCTCTGGCTTGATTTGTGAAAGGCCAGGATAGAGGGCTGTGAGAAGATCCTCAATGGTATTTCCACCTGGGCAGCGCATATTCTCAGGGAGTTCGACATCATAGTCAACTGCATGGGTGGTGTTGCCTCTGCCATGCCCCACATCCAGTAGCCACTCTGCAAATTCCCGGTCCTCCACACTGGCTTGATCAAGTCGCATGTTGCATTTGAGTTTCATGATTGTTACACCCCACCATACCCGCCACCTGCTGATACACTGTGCCACAGTCTCCTCGCGGGATCCCTTTATAACCACAGGCAGAATCTGCTGAAAGTCCCCTCCAAACACAACAGTAATTCCACCAAAGGGTCGATCATCCTTTCGAATGTCCTTGAGGGTGAGGTCAACTGCCTCTTGACACCACCGGTTCTGCATTGGCACTTCATCCCAGATGATAAGGTCCACCTTCTGCATCAAATCTCCAAGCATGGTGTTGGGCTTTATAGAGCATGTCTTTCCCTCGTACAACTCGATTGGAATCTTGAAGGTAGAGTGTGCTGTACGCCCACCAATAAGAAGTAGGGCAGCAATTCCAGAAGAGGCGACACAGAGTATGATCTTCCCCTCTGATCTCAGAGAATAGCAAATGGTGTTGTAGACGAAGGTCTTTCCCGTGCCAGCTGGGCCACTGAGAAAGAAGACTTTGGGAGCATTCTGGAGAACTGATGTGGTAACTTGATCGAATGCACTGCGCTGCTCTGTGTTGAGTTTGGGAATGGCTTCCTGTGCGAGACGCTCCTGCTCCTCCCTGTCATAGCCAAGTTGTTCTGCGATCAGGCGGTTTCCTTGGATGGCATCCCAAGGCATTGTGGGTGTGGGAATTGCACGGTAGTTTGCCAATGTCTTGCCTCCAGTTGATGAGCGGATCTCCTTCTCAATCAACCACAGGCCAAGATCATACACTTCGGCATCAGTTGGTTCTGAGATATTCCAGTGAGGGTTCATCCATATACGGTGAGCCAGGTCATCACAGATATGCACCTTGAACTCCTCCCAAAGCAGCTCAGGGGAGGTGGGGTTGCAGTCCCTCAGGATCATCACAAACAGACCCCGGAGCTGATGTCCAGTCTGCATGATTGAGGCCTCCCTCAAGCACACCACCCACTCTCTATCATCCTCCAAAAGACCACGCGCTTGACATGCACCCTTGAACATCTCACAGAGAACACTGTTGTATCTTTTGAGGTTATCAAATGATGTGGCACCTCGAACAACTGTGAGAAGTGTTCTCATATAAAAACGCTCTCCTGAAGATGGGTGGGCGAAATACATTCAACCCACAGCTGTGATCCAGCCATTGTCACCACTGTCCTTGTCTTCAACCTCATCCTCCTGCTGCTGCTGCTGTCTCCTTGCCAGAGTGTTCCTCCGAGGCTCCCACTTGTACTTCTTATTCTTCGTCACCCATGTGAACTCCTGTGGAAATTCCTGATACAGTAGATGTCTTGCCATCCGGATGTGGGGGGTATTCATCTCCTCGTCCAAGTTGGCCTGAAACCATCCTGTAAGAGTCGTGTGTTTCTGCCCTTGCTCAAGGACACTGGCAGCATCATTGTCCTCATTGAACACGACAGTGTGCTCACCAGGAAGGTGGACCTGCAAGCAGACAACATTTGGCTTCTCCTGGTGCATCTCATAGGAGAACAGACGCCAGATTGCTTCTGCTGAAGAGACATAGCGGGCATCAAGATATTTCTTGATCTTGTCAACCTCCTCTCCAAATCCCATGGTGGTTCGGTCATGTCCCTTGTAGATGTACTTGTGAATATACTTGAAGGCCTTCACTGAGACACAACACTCCAGGTTGGCATGGCATTCCATCTTCAGGAGAACTGCAGGGCTATGTGGGACGATCCACCGGTTGTCGATGATATATGTCTTCCCCTTCTGCGTAATCTGAAAGGTGCGGCCATTATTGGGCCGTGCATACTGGGCCTAGCCATCCTCAGCTAGGCTGGTTTCAGCGCGGAAAGGCTTAGGATACCCTTTGCTGCACTTTCCATTCTTCATGCAGGGTGCATCAGGATTCTCAGCACCACAGGGACCATGGACCATCTTGCTCTTCACCAATTCGTAGAGCCTGGGATGTTCATGCTCATCAGGGATCTGAGCTGAGATGAGGCGATCAAGTACCTGTGGGTCTCTGATCCTGCTTGTCTCTGCCAAGAAGATAAGGATATGCGCATGGGGAAGGCCATGCTTCTGGAACTCGATGGTATAGACGTAGCCCCTGCATTCACCAAAAAGACCTTGGTGGATCATCTTGATGAGAATCCTGAGCTTCTCTCGAAAGACACGGGCTTGCAAGTCTGGCCTGTCACCAGATGGCTGGGGTGGATTCTGAAAGTGGCTCTCCTGGTTTTCCTTCCAGTTGGGGTTGCATGTCACCGTGAGAAAGATATCAGACTTGGAGAAGCGTCACGCAAGGGCAATGGAGTCCTGGTAGAGCTGGAACATGGCCTGAGACCCCCCAATGTATGAAGATGGAAGGATGAAGCGGGTGCCCAACATGCTGATATCGGCATCTCCATTCCGTACAGCATCTGCTACTCCATTGTAGATATCTGCACAGAGCTTTATCTGGTTGTGGCGATACCAACTTAAGCGCTGCTGATCTACCTGTGCCCATGCGTCCACCATCAGTCTCTGGAACAGTGCCTTGGAACAGAAGATATGGTTGGATTCCACATCATCAGGACGTGTGTGAAATCGAAAGGCATAGTACTCCATGGCTGTGACACTATTGCGACTTGCACCTCACCCTCCCTGGTTCACTGGTTCCCCTGTGCGAACATTTGTATGCGGAATTCCAGGTGTCCAGCCTTTTTCTCCACGTGGGAAGAGGAGGGTGTAGTAGAGGGGAAGATAGGCTGGATTGCACTCTGAGATGCAGCGGAGGCCTCCATCGCGATACCACAGGATTATATCCCGCCATGTTACTTCCTGGGATCCATCTCCAGGTAGCAATATGGCGACCTCCTCTGCTGTTGGAACATTGTACCGGCGTGCATCCATTCCAGCCTTGTACTGAAGGCGGAGGTAGCGCTCAGGAGTTTCAGGATGTTCAAGAAGGAGTTCATAGGCTGTCTTGTACGTCCTGATGTAGAAGTGGTGGATATACAACATGTCCTGCAGAATCTGCATCACCTCCCGTCTTAATCCTCCGCTTGAACCCACCCGCAAATCCAACGCCCTCTCATTTGTGAGAAAGTAGACCTGGGCAAAGGCTGGCCCTTGTTCGTCCCCCTCAGCTGGAAGCAAACTCCCTTGCAGGTGTCGAAGCTGTCCTTTGATGGTGAAGACGGGAACACCAGGTCCATGGTTTATCCTGGTTGTAGAGAGTGACACCATAGCAAAGGCGTTATTGTAGGAGACGATGGAGTTTAGAAACTCAGGAGAGTAGGGACTTGTCCCATCCAACAGTTCCAGGAGCTCCCGTGGCGGCTTCTCAAGGTATGGTATCTTGACCTTGCCCGACAAACAGCATTTGCCAAACTTCGGATTCCGCTTTAGCGAATTAGCCAGCTTTTCTGGTAAGAAATGGAGGGCATGACAGAATGGGCATTTCACATTCATGGGCCCCAGGCTGATTGGCTGACAGCGCTCTGCATCCTCATCGATTGGGAGATATGCATCACCTGGTGGGTAGTCAGGCTCATCATCATCGATTTCACCATCTCGTGGATTCTCTCCAGCCAGTGCTGCAGCATTTATGATAGGGGGTGCATTTGGGGGAATATATGGGATGAACTGAAGGGGCTGAGGTGGGTGTGGAGGAATAGGAACAGGTGCTGGTGGTATGGGCATGGGAGCAGCGGGTGCAGGTTGGAGCACAGGAAGTGGTAGGAGCAGAGGAGCAGGAAGCGGCATTGGAAAAGGACATGGTGCAGCAGGGGGAGCACGTGGCCGACCTCGCACAGCAGGCGGTGGCATCTCAGTCACCATGGAACGACCCCCTTTAAGGCCTATTAATTTTGTGTTCCAATAGGCCTTAAAGGGGGTCGTTCCATGGTGACTGAGATGGCGGTGGTGGTGGTGAAGGACTCGGCCATTGACATTGACATTCACCATGGCTGGCAGAGGGGCAGCTTGAGGAGCAGGAGGCGGAAGGGCAAAGGGGTCATCCAAGGCATGGGCACCACCATGTCAATCATCGACTACAGCAGGCCCAGTCGCTGGAACAGCAGGAGCACCCTGGTGGGCCGAAGCATATGGTTCGACACCGAATCCATAGCCTGGAGCAGGGGCAGCCGGAGGAGCATGCACACCACATCGAACATCAACCATGGCAGCTGCATCCGGAGCATATGGGGCAGGTAGGGGATCACCACGTCGAACATCGACCATGGCAGGGATGGGAAACACAGGAGGAAGGGGAGGGAGAGGGAAGTTAATGGGTGGAGGAGGGGGTTGGAGCACCAATGGCTCCAATGGAGGGCCAGGGACCTGAGAGCCAGATGGCGTCCATCGCAACTCAGGGCTGGCCATCATCCTGGCAGCCCTCAGGCACTCCCTCTCAGCATCACGATGCCTCTGAGGGGTGGTAGGAGGAGTCTCCCTGTTATGAAAGGAAAAGGAAATTGAAACACATGCTACATCTCAAAAAGCAAGGACTTACATGAGTGGTTGAACCGGGATATTTGGATATATGTATCAATAGGTGATGTGGCAGGAATGACACTGTTCCTATGGAGTTTAAAGGGATAAATGTCAGTACATACTAAAGAAAATGATTATGAGATCTCCCATGCGAAATTTCATACCGATCCGTGGAGAAATGAAGGTTCGGGGGGATAGAGGGATGATAGCAAAGGTCAGAGCCACGGTAGACGCGTCATCATTGCGCGGGACGGTTCGCCGACCGATTCGGGAACGGCATCAAAACCAGTAGCCAACCGCCTGCCGGCGTTTCGTTCGTGGGGACATTTCTTGATTACATACAGTGCATCACGGGGTTCTCGGACATACTGGGTTTTCGGACAAACGACATTTTGAGGTCATAAATGGCCTCTCCCGCCCAATATTTTTGCATGAACGTAAAGTAGAGACTTGTCGCTCGCCATAGACACCCAAAATAACATGTAGGAATGCCTAGTTGCTTTCGAATTCGCCGAAATGTACGCCCCCCATGCCATCACGGCACCTTTTCCTTACTTAGCAGGTTGTCCGAGTCTGGAAGGCTGGCCCCCTGCTTCGTAAATCGAAGACAGGCGCTTCGCTGGTGGTACCCACCAAGTCTTTATGGTGAATTGAGTATATAAATGCAGTCTGACCCCCAACCAGACCGTAGCATGGTATTCCGTGGCTCGCACAATCAACCAGGTCAAAATCCTCTCTCTGTGGAAACAGGGGAGAATAGTGAGATGCTGACAGGTCCACCATGGATACCAAGGGCATAGAGCGAGTTGGAATGGTATTTTAAGACCTTTAGAATTCGATTTATGGACTATACAGATTTCCTTGAATTTTTTCTGGAGTACGAGAGAGCATTCTCGCCGAAATCGCCCAGAATCACGAGAGAAAGGTATTGAAAGCATAATTCATGTAAGCACACACTTGGGGGCGTAAATCCTCCTGGATACCATCGACAAACACCCAATACACATTTTATATCAGCCAAGTTGCCATGATGTGCATTTTGGGGCAGTCAATCCCTTTGTCGGCATTCGGGGAGGCTCTGAGCCTATGTTTAACATTGTTTGGCCCCTGCCAATTTGGCCGTGTCCGAAAACCCAGGAACGCGCCGGACAAGCCGAAATTCGACCCCTTCATCAAAATAAATTCATAGCTCGATGAGTTTCCATCCTAAAATCGTGCTGTTGGAAAGCGCGTGTACACAAGTATTTTGCCTACACAATGGTGCCCCTATCTCATTCAGAAGCCTCACCAAAGCCGTACAATGAGGTAATTGCTCTTAACTGTCCGAACACACCGTGGGACACTGTAAATATATTAGTAAGCTGGGTTCCCAAAAGAGGGGCCAACGTCCATTCATATATTGATATTGATGATCTTCGAGACACTATCAGACTGGTTTTCGGTCTCTTCGACATCGCTGGACTACTCCAACGCTAGTCGCGAATGTTTTTGGAGGGTGAATGATGTGCAGGTGCCTCTTTTTAGACACATGACTACCCTGCGGATACTGTGAGGGGGGACAGGGGGCACGGCGTCGAAACGCCTGTGTGATGGGCTGGCTTGCATCAGTTCCCTAGAATCGCCACACCCATCAAGGAGGAAGCTAGTATCTCCCGCATCCGTCTGCTGAGACACTCAAGGCACATCGATCGAAATGAGCGCCACAGCGTTGTCTACGGACACGATCATTTGGTACAACCTGTCAATCGCACGGCCAGCAGGGCGGGCGCCTCATTGCTAGTGCATTCAATGCTCAGGTTTGGCTCTCTATCCAAGAGAGAGGGAGTCGTCTCCCGTATCGACGGGTCTGCACTTCTCGATTTGGGTAGGCTCAGGCAAGGAGGTGAACCCAAGGGCATGGTTAGATCGTTGACGGGCGCTTAATATGGATCTCGCCAAAGCTACCGAACCAGTGCGGAGAATTCCCATCACAACCACTCGGTTCTTCACCCCCGAATGCATCTCTATCTCTTCAATCGTCAGACGAGGCAGTTCGAGCAAACCAACTGGTGAGGGACCTTTGGCCTAAACGTTTGATTCCCACAGCTTACGTTTTCGGGGAATTGATTATACCGACGACATGCCTACAGTACTATACAAAGATGCGAGGAAACAGGAAAAGTTCGTACGAATCAGAGAGCCACTTTTTGAAAGCAAGAGTGAAAACGACAGAAAACAGTAACGACAGATAGAGAAAAGGAACACGGGAGGAAAACTAAAGAGAAAGAATAAAAATACATACTACAAACGACTACCACTGTGGCACAGGGTTCAAACGGTCCAGGACTTCACCCTCCTTCGTGATCGTCAGCGAGTTCTGCTTCTGCAGCATCCTGCGCTCAGCGACCTTTTTTGAAGGTGAAGAGCCATGCTCGACCATCGGCTCGTCGTCGTCACTGCTGCCCTCGACCTCCTGGAACGATACGTGGCGGTGTCCATCCTCGGCACCTTCGGCAGAGGCGCTCTGCTTGGCCTTGGAGCCGTACACCTTTCCAGTCTTGTGAGCCAGGGGAGGCGAGATGATATGATGGGGGGTAACTTGGCCGTATCGGGGGTCGTCGTCGCTAGACGGAACCTGAGCGGGCTCCTCTACCTCCGGTTTCTCTTCACTAACAGGAGGGGCGCCGGAACGGGAGCTTGGAATATTCAAAGCAGGGAGCATGGTCATGGCGGAGACCTCGACTTCGAAAGGATCTTCATCGACGGTAGTCGCGATAGGCTCCCGGCCAATGAACGTCATCGACGAGCTACGCTTCCTCTTCTTCGCTGCAGGGGTCTTCAACTCCTCCTGAGACCTGGCAGGTGTCGTGGGTCCCGACGATACAGGGGAGCTCGCATGAAGCATAGACTCGAAGCTCGAAGCGTGTTCGAGCTTCTTTCTCCTGATCCTCACAGGTTGCCCATTCACGGTGAGAGGGAGGACCACAGCTTCCATCGTCATCCGCTTCCTCTTCTTTGCAGGGGCTGTCTCGGCCTCCACGGGTGCTGGAGAGTCTTCGATGGAAGGGAAAGGAACTAGCGCTTTCGCGACCCACTCCTCGTCTTCTTCGTTATTACTCCTCACACTGCTCGTACTCGCCACGCTCTCCCCTGGGGACGGATCCCTCCTCTGCAACTGCTGGGGCTTCCTCACGCCCATCTTATCCCGCATCTTCCTCTTCTTCTTCTTGCTCTCCTCCCCAGCGATCCGGTCAGCGACGCTGACAGTCTCGAACAACGGCGCCGCGATCTTCCCGGCTCTGAAAGGGCTGCTAAAGCCAGCAGACCTCCCTCTAAGCGGAGACGAATTCTCCTTATTCTCCCTGCTCTCGAACTCATCCTCACCCTCCGCCACCCTCCTCCTCTTACTCGGGCTCTCGATGATCTCCAGCCCAGGCGCCAAACCCAGCGCCCCAGTGCCGAATAGTGCGGAGAGCCCAAGGCCGCTGCCGAAGGTAGAGCTCGAGCTAGTCCGGCGTCTCCTGCGAACGGGGCTGACGGGCGAAGTGGGGAGAGGGAACGGCGCGGCGTTGTCGACGCTGGCCTTGTGAGGGCGATGAGGGGAGGGGATATGCGAAGGACCATTCATGGGCGCCATAGGCGTCCTCAACGCGCCTGTAGAATCCAGTTTGCGAGTCGCTTGCTTGGGCGTGGCGGGAACAGCGAGAGGCTCTTCAACCTCGGTGTCCAGAGAGAGGGAGAGTGTGACGGGGATAACTTCTTCTAGGCCAAGGCACCGGTTAACGTTAAGAGGCCAACCGCCAGCCGGCTCCTCCATCTTGCTATAGGGGCCACCTTCCCAGAACAGTTGGAACGCGGCCTTGAAGGAGGACATGACGTCGACGGGCATGATGCGGGTGCTGGTGAAGACGGATTCGAGGAAGGGAGATATCTTTGCGAGGAACTCGAGGTCCTCTGGGAGCTCTTTGATGCAGAGCAGAATGTTTTCGTATAGCGGGACGAACTAGTTCAATGGGACACGTCAGAATTGGGTTGATAAGAATAGAAAGGAAATTAGACGCACAGTAGTATCCAACATACTCTCCGCCCAACTCTCACTCTCATCTGCCAACCACACTGCCAGACCATCACTCAGGCCCTCAACGAAATTCTTCACTAAGCTCTCAGGGCACCTCTCCACAGCGAGCGCGATCGACGCTGGGAGCCACGTCGCCTTTGTGGTATTCACCGAGGAAACAGGGTACGCGAGGGTCATAGTCTCGCTGATGAGGAGGATCAGGGAAGCAGGGAGGTCACGAGCGAGAGCGAACGAGAGGTTGAGCTGTTCCAATAGGAGGTCGGAGATTTGGATGAGAGACGCGGTGACGGCGTCCGAGTATCCCATATGGGAAGACGAACTGGAGACAGAAGACTTGGGGGTCGAGGTAGGCGATACGGTGCCTTCCGAGCCACCGATGTTGAGGAGCATCGCGTCCTTAACCGCAAGCATAATCTCCGCGACACCATCCACCACATCCACACAATCAAACCCAAAGTCACCCGCCTTCTCCACCGCGTACCGCTGCAATTGAACCCACCTCTCCCTCTCCTCCTGGCTGGAAGCCCACATGCCCCTCCCCTTCTTCGTCTCAGAATGAGTACAAGAACTCGAAGACGCGAAGGGCGCAGCGAGGAGGACGACAGCCCCGTCCCAGGCGGCTTCGTTCTTCCTCCACGCGTTGACCGCCGTCTTCCATACGGAAGCCCTGACCTCGGGGTTCCACGCAGACACGATGCTCTGGCTCTCCTCGCCGTATTCTGCCAACAGCTGATCCATGCCCCAAAACGCTTTCATCATGTCCTTCGCCGCTCCCCCCTCCGCAACGCTCATAACGCTCACCACAAGGCTCGTCCAAGCCGTAATCGGCGCGAGGACTTCCTTGCTCGGTGGGCCGCTCGCAGAAGTAGCTGCGCCAGAGATTCCAGCCCAGGATGACAGCGAAAGCGAGAAAGAGCTGGTAATGCCCGACGTGCGTTGGCGTTTCCGACTAGGGGGTGGAGGCGCGGTAGTGAACCGGGGCGCCGTCCATTCCACGACGTTCTTGGGATCCATGAGGCACGCGAAGAGTTTGGCGAGGGGTAAGCCTGCGAGTTGGTCTTTCGACGCGACGGTCTTGAGAGCTGCGAACAGCTTCTTGACAACCTTGATCTTCAGCTCGTGTTTCGTGGGCTTGGCTGTCGGGGACGACGTAGGAGTTTCCGAAGGAGCGGGAGACGCGTCGGTGGAGGGGAACGGAACCTTGCTAGTGGAGGAAGCGAGGAGGGCGCTCTCGTCGTCCTTCAAGCTAAAGTCAATCTTGCCATCCTCCAATATGCTTATTAGCACATCAACCACGGCCTCAACCCTCTGCTCCTCCTGCTCAGCCTCCTCCTCATTGCTCCCCAACTGCGCCAAGACAAGCCCATCCCACACCCTCGCCAACTCCTCTGGAAGCTCCACCTCATCCCCCATCTCGAGCTCGCCTACAATCTTCCTCCAGATCTTGCACATCTTCGCCCAGACCCACGGATCCCGCTGCTGCTCCCGCGAGAGCACGGGGACGTAGTCGAGGTTGGGGAGCGAATCGAACATGGGCTTCACGGCGTGCATCACGCTGTTGGCGGCTGAGCCCCCCGCGGAGGGGTCGGCGGAGAGGAGCCCGGTGGAGGGGTGTGAGGAGAAGAGGCCGGTGGGGAGGATGGCGTGGGAGAAGTTCTGCGATGACGAGGACGAAGAGGAGGGCGATGGAGAACGGGATGAAGAGTCGGAGGGGGTAAGCATGTTCAAGAGGATTTGCGCGGCGTCGCTGATCGTGTCGGGGTGTTTACTCTCCGCCATACACTGGATGACCTTCAAAGCACGGTGCAGGGAATCGTTGGCCATAGTCTTGGCGGTGGAAGGCGGGGAGCAGTTAAGGAACGCGACGACAGTCGTAAGGCCCATTTGGAGATCCGTATATTCGTGCAAAAGCGTGAAGAACACCTCCCGCATCTTGTCCTTGGTCTCCTCCCTATCCTGTAGGCGCACCGAGTCCTCAGAATCCGAGTCCGTCCGTTCATCCTCCCCGTCCTCCTGGAGCGTATCGTAGTCAGGCTGGAACCACGTCCACGCCAACGTCCTCCACGCCATATTTGCGAGGCACCGAATCGACGGCTTTTTGGACTTGTAACCCGACTTCAGAACGTTGAGGATCGTAACGCATGCCTTCTTCCTGGTATACATTCTCGACCCGATGAGGACGATTAAGCTACCTAGGACGCTGATAGCCCAGACGGGAGATTGTGCGATGTGGGTCGCGTCCGTGATGTTTATGGTGGTGCGGAGGGTGCGGATGATGGCGGAGTCCTTAGGCGGAAGGGACGGGGTGAGCTTGCCCGTCTTGGTTGGGGTGGCGGGGGAGGGAATCATGACGTAGTCAAGGACGATGTCGGATACGGTGGCGTGCATGGACGAAGGGGGAAGGGCGGCGAGCGCATATGCGACACCGCCGAGAGCGTGGCAAGCCTGGACACGAAGGGCGAGGGTTGGTGCGAGTAGGTTCTGAAGAATGGCGCGCAGGAACATGGGGGTGGAGAATAATGGTATGAACACCTTCGGCTGGAAGAGGCTGAGGTCGTGGATAGCCTATGGGTGCGCATTAGAACCGAATATATGCGTAGCCGGGTGGAGGACTCACCTTGAGACCATCGTTCGCAGACCCCTTTTTACCCTCCTTCCC
>OX596340.1:698205-790205 GCA_951394405.1 Coprinellus micaceus | reverse complement strand
AGCAAGAAACCACCATACCCACCTCCAAGAGTCCTTGTCGAAAACCCAACCTCGCAGTACCGATAATAATCTACCCAATCCCATCAGCACGCCCTCTCCAAACCCCAACGTCACCAAAAGACACTCACATAACCACTTCCTCTTAAACACCTCAATCTCCTCCTCCGCCCTTCCCACATCGCCATCAGGTCTCTGGTTACCCATAACCGTCGGGTGCTCCTCCCTCAACGCCGGCTTAATCACGTCGTCGAAGTGCTCTGTGAACCGGCGACACCTATCACGGAGGGTGCGGGCGTAGTGGGGGCCGATGTTCGATATGGAGTCGACGACGAGGCGTCCGTTTGATGCGGTGGATAGGCTTTCGACGAGGAGGGTGACGGTGGGGAGGAAGCCGCCTGGGAAGACTGTGAAGGCCAGGTTAGCTTGCGTGTCTGCTGAAGCAGGTCGACAACGTACTCTAGAGAAAGGCGAGGCTAGGTGAGTGAGTTCCACATAGTGGGGAAGTCTGCACGCTCACCCATTTCCGGATAAAGTCAATCTCCCGAACATACTTCTCAAATCCTATACCGGGGGGCCAATCAGCTCCCAACCCTCTCCACTCTACAAAGACACCCACTCACTCGCTTCCGGCAACGTAATAACCTGCACAACCCCCGCCGCATCCTCCTTCCTCATCGCCCAATCCACCATCCTCCAACACACCTCCAAAAACTCCCTCCCAACAGCTTCGATCATCTCCACACTCACGACCCTATCGAACGCGGCTTCCCATGTCGGTGGCATCGCCCTGTAGTCCATCAGGTGCACGGTAATCCGCTCTGCGATGCTGGGTCCTTGGAGCGCGATGCGTTCGCGCGCGAGGTGTTGTTGTTGGACGGAAAGGGTGAGGGTATCGATCGTGGCGAGGGGGTAGCGTTCTGCGATGCGCATGGCCATGGAGCCCCATCCTGAGCCGATTTCTAGGATTCGGACAGACTTGTCGGAGGGGATTTTGAGCTTGTCGATGATGTGGTCTAGTTTCCGTAGTTGGGCCAGGTACAATTCGTCTTCCTGCCCTACACAGTCTTCCCCCGCCAGTTTTTTCTCCAGGAGTGCCTCGTCCATGCTAGTTGAAGCACTCGCACGCGGTGAACTCCCTCTCTCAGGGGAGTAACTTTCCGAGCTGGAGATGGAAGGAGTATCTGACAACGGTGGGGAGGGAATTTGCGTGGGCTTTCGAAGGCTGGGTAGTCGTTGGCAAGGAGAGGCGTAGTCTCTCATCGTTGGAGGTTTGAGGTCGCCGTCGAGATCTGAGAAGATGGCGCAAGAATACGTCATGTCCTGCGACAGGAATCCTGAGAATGGTTTAAGTTATGCACTCATTCCACGGACGAACGACGAAATCGATACGTACCTTTGAACATCTCGTTCGAGATATCATAATGCGCCGATATATTCGACCTCGAATTCGACAGGGTGTTGAGGAATCGGTACGATGTAAGTTTCTGCGGCAGGGTGAAGAGGAACGACCAGCTCGAGTCTAGCTGCTCTAGTTGTCGTTTGTTCATCAGGAAGACCTAATGAAAGATAATTCAACATCCCTCCTCGTTCTTTCAATGCTGGAGTTGGCACTCGTACCCGAAAGAGCGCTACGAGATCATCGCACTGGACTTCCCCATACATGAAAGCCTCTGAAAACCCCAGGTCTCCCATGAGGCAAAGACGGACCCAGAACGCGTCGCTCCGAACGCGCATCTCCGCCTCCGCCTCCTTGTTAGTCGCCTTTGACGCAGGAAAGTCGTACACCCGGCCATCTGTCGTACGAACGCGAAGGTGCCCTGAAGATATATTCTGCAACAACCTGTGATGCTGCCTCTGTCAACTCCGCGCGATATCGAGCTGAACAGGACTACGTACGATAGCACTATGGACTCCGCTACCCTCGTTACAGGACCCCAGGACGCACGGATAGCCCTCTCAGACAGCGCGTTCCACACCGTATCCGCGAGTCCAACGATAGAGAACGGATGCGTCGCCGCCGTTCGCAGAAGCTGACTGGACATCGTGTGGGTCGAACGGTGAGGATGAGAGGAGGAGAAACAGGAGAAATAACGTTGGAGTGGGAAACAGAACAGAACAGCACATCCCCCTCAATCTCCTCTTGTATTATATAGGGGACATGAATGGCATAGTGCCGTGAGCGATGGGTACCCTGCTCCATAAACAGCGATCGGGAGAAGGCCCGCCCTATTTGGTTGAACACGCCCCTGAGAGTGTTGCAACTGCGGCGCCTTTTCGATGGTCGTCGTCCCAGGAATGTGGGCATCGAGTGTTTCGCGAAGCTGACTATGAGAGGGTGTGTTGGGGGTTTGTCATGGTGGGAGTGTGGTTGTGGTTGCCGTCGAAGAGATCGGCGTCGAAACCAATTCTGGATAGTCACGGTGATTGCCGCGCTCGTTCTCGGTGGACCCACAACAATGAGTTGGAGAGGATCGTCTCATAGTTGAATACGAAGGAGTTGTACTAGTAGGATAACAAACATAGTAGCAGAGAAGGTACAAGAACATTACATAAAGTTACAGTATAAAGACAAGAACAAAGTCCAAGATGGGGGCGTATGATACAGCGCGTGGGTTAGCTTGGAATTGTGGCAATGTGGAGAGCCAGAGGGACGTTTCACAGTCATAAAAGTCGTACGCATACTTCGTCGTGCTGTCCAAGATACTCAGATGATTTGATCGATGGTGAAGCTTGGCGAGACGTTTCCCTGGAACAGAGGTTGGTGAGTACGCCAGTTCCAAAGTTCAAGCTCAAGCTCTGATTTAAACGTACAGAATCTCCGAACACTAAAGGGCAACAATTAGCTGCAATGCCTCTCAGAGCGACGAGGCAACTTACAAACAATGAAATAGTTTTCTCCCGACTCGATGTCTGCTGGGATCTCAACCTCAACCTCACCGTCCGCGAGTGAGAAACCGGCGGCCAATGGATGTTCTAATGCGATATCGCGGCTCAGTCTCCAGTTCCCATCGAAGAGTAGGATTTGCGAACTGAAGCTCACCATAATCCAAGTGCTCTCCCTCGCTCTCGGGTGACCAGTACCCGAGGACCACTATGCCTTTCCCCACCACGCTATCCAGCGGAACCTTGTCCGTATCCCAGCGGACGAGCTGGCGAGACCCATGTGGCCAGAAGGGGTTCTCCTCTGGGGTAGTGGTGTGCGGGCTTACGATGATTTGCTGTTGTGAGATGGGCGCGGCTAGGGATGAGGTGGAAGCGAGGAAGCTGAAGAGGGCACATAAGGGGGCGGAGCCGAGCTTCATGGTTGATAGAATGAAGGCGAGGACGGGTTGAAAAGAACGTGGGGGGACCTGAAGAAAACCAAGAGGGTGGCCTGTTGGCAGAAGAGAGAAGAGGAAGACGTTCAGTGACAAGTATGTACTGGCGGGGTGATCGATCGGTCGAAGAGGAGTATAGGGGCGGGTGATTGGAGAAAAGGGCGTAACCAGCAAGGGGAGAATGAATTTTGGGAACGGGAAGGGAAGAAAGGATGGGTGTTAGATGAGAGTGAGAGTTAGTGACTTGGGGAGGTGGTCCCATATTTATCGTCCATGTAAGGAGGGTCAGAGGGCTACATCAGAAGCCCCGGCGAATGCGCGAGATGAACGGGTAGAAGCGCGATAGGCCTCTCTCACCGAGGGAGATGCAAATCGGATTTGCGTCGTGTTTCCTGGATCTTGTCTGGATCTTGTGAAGAAAGGACAAGAGAGGAAAGGCAAGGAAAGGTATACGCTTCGCTTCTCAGGCAAAGGACAAATTGGCCACCAGACAGCGGTCGGTGTGGAAGGAAGCCGGATTGGAAGTCAATCCGACTCTTGGCCTGAGCCACGCAAAGGGGTGGGCTGTGGATCGACTTGAAGGGTCGTTTAGACTTGAAAGACTGACGCCGGATTGGCGGCGGCACGAGAAAGTGGAGGGTATCGACAGCCACCCTTAGGATGAACGGTTCAGAAGAAGCATGCACGAAGGGAAGGGACCTGGTGCCGCTGCAGGCAGAAGTCCCGCACGGATAGGCGATGGAAGCAAGCAGTCACAGAGAGCCTTTGAGAGCCCAATTCGACTTCGGTTACGAGTAAGGCAGCTCCAAGAATCAACCACCGCGGCGGTATAGTTCTGGTTGCACAATTGTTTGAGATAATCGAAGAGCATTACTAGAACCTTCAGTGGTCAGTACGATTCTCCAGGCGTAGTGCTCATGAGACGTAAGATTACGTCACAGGATAGTAGCGTGCTTGGATCCAAAAGCATGCTCGAGCATGTAAGATGGGGAGAGAGATAGGTTAGATGTGGTCAGCGCCAGACCCCCTTTCGATATGTCCGTTACAATCCCTTCTTCGTTTTGGAGCTCGCCTGGGTTAGGCGAAGGGAATCGGCAATGTGGTTGTAAGAGTCGACCATCAAAAAGACGGGGATTATCACCCAGCTGGAAGTAAACCATTAGATTGAGTGACCATCGAGCTGAATCAGGCCGTTCGGATACGTACATGAAGTTCATGAGCTAGGATACTTTGGTGAGCGAGCGATCTTGAGAAGGGAATGTGTTGCGGACTCACGAAAAGGTATACCCAGAGGTGGAGAACATTGGAGGTGCTTAGGCTCGGGCTTCCGGTGAGCCATTCAGGGCAGAACGTCATCCAGCTATGTCAGAGTGGTGTCAGATTAAATTGGCCAGCGGACGACGTGGCAGCGCTAACGACTCACCCTCCATAGAGCTCGGCGGTGGAGAGGACAACAATCCAATAGTGACGCGCTGGGTCGCTCTTGACGAGTTGATAAAGGATGTAGCAGGCAAGGGGCCCAGCACCAAGGACGGTGAGGAGTTCGAGGGAGACGACGGTGGGGTCGGAGATTCCCCAGCGAGCGTCGGCTTTGGTGTATTCTCTCCCTGGTAGGCTGGTCAAATTAAGCTCGAATACCATGGAAAGGAAACTGACACATCTCGGCGAAAGGTCCTGTGCTTGTGTTGACCTGGCGCCCAAAGACGGAGAGCCAGAGGAAGGAGCCTTCAAAGATGAAGTGGATGAGGGCATCGAAGGCCTAAGGAGCGGCCAAGGGTTAGTCCATTATTCATAGGACATACAGAGAATACTCACCAGCCAAACGAAGATGTATTGGTCTTGCCAACGAGTGTTCTTTGGCAGCAGGGACTTGGACGCGACATACGCAACCGTTCCAAGTATCACTACGCCTCCCAACGAGAACGCAGAGGTCAGCGTGAACACGTCTGCCAAGTCCGACATTTTTCTGCTTCGGAAGAGGGTGGGTCAGCTCAGTTTGCCGGTACAGTCAATCACCGCTAGACGTAACAGAAAATGATGGGCACGGAATTTCTCCACAACCACTGCACCGTTTTGCATGTTCTTTTCACATATCTACTCACCCACTTCTCCTCTACGTAGATATAAATTCTTGTGATTGTCGCACCAAAAATGCGCCCATAACGGTGCGAGCAAGCGCGTGGGAGCATTTTGGCCTCCAATCACTAAACGTGACAGAGCCCTCATCCTGCACCCCAGTGCAGAGCCCTGCCTTAATACCACCTGGGTTGATGAAATATAAGTTATTTAAGTCCTAAAATGCTATTTAGTTAATGTCTTTGACCCTACCCACACCGTAGCAGGCACATAAGTCCCTGGTCAGAGCCCAAGCATGACCAAGGGGAGACCCCGTCAGATTGCGGGAGGTGACATGCTCCTGTTATCGTGATTCTTGGACTGGCGTGTACTGAGGGAGCTGGAGAAAAGGTTTACATGCACCTGTTACCCCTTCTATAGTTTTTGGCACCAGTAATCATGCAAAAGATCCCAATACCAGATCTTTGGATAGTAAAAGTGAGGAAGAGAAGGCATTTCTCTAAGGATATCATGAGTTGGGCTTACAAATGTGGAGGTGACATGATCCCAAGTCCACAAGGAGTTTGTATGGTCACTTTTAACACAGCAGAGAGCCTGTGTGGGTGGGGAGGGCTGTTGGAAATTTCAAAAAATGCGGAAAACTACCCACAATCAACGGAGATAGCCAATTTCACCCCCCTTTTCACTCTCTGGATATATCCAAAGGTACAGTACATCATGAACAGTATGTATATCTATGTTATACAGAAGGTTTGGATAAGTTACCTTACGATGCGGCAGAGAGAGATAAGATTTGGTTGCGGCTGTCACGTTGTGGGGCCCTGTCACGTCATGTGGTGATTGACTGTATGGAGGTGGTGGAAGGTTGACATTAAACAAACAAGCGCCCGTCATCACGAGCCTCGATCACATGACCGCTGGGGCAAAATATTCAATCTCCGCCGAACGCGTCGAGTCTTCCTTCATCTAGGCGCCTCTTGGCTTTGTTCCGAAGCAATGACACTGTGGTGCCGCCACGCGTATGGGGAGCTACCTCACTTCCACGTTCTCCAAGTAGTGGTGCGTATGGCGTCTGGGATGTCATGACATGGAGTCCAGGCCAAGACGAAACTTATCCACCCACCAGTATTTAAGACGGCCCTGGGATCCTGAGACGGTTTTCTTTCTTGCTCCCCACCCACACTCACTCACTATCTCTGCGAGATAAATACACCCTCATCATACTTGACTCCCTGTCGACTTTCCATCACATTCCTACACCCTTCTCATTCGTGCTAGTTGTAAGCCACCATCGCGACCCGCCGCCGATCCATGGTCTGACTCCCCCTATCCTAATCGCCACAGATACTATCTCCCTCACCGAACCCACCTCTGTTACAATGACTTCTTTTGGTCGTCTTCCTCGCCCCACACCCATCCCCGCCCCCAACGTCAACATGGCGACCTATCTCGCCCCCACCTTATCGACAATCATGCGCCCCGATGCAGAGAGGCTGGCCTCCATCGCACACAGCGCCCTGATTGTGCACTTCGCCACGGACGAATCTCTCGAAACCTGGCCTCCCTGCCTCGAGAACCACATAGCTGACTTCCTTCATGGCGCTCAGCTCCCCCAAGAGTACGTGGCTACCGCCCTCGCCCTTTTGGCCCAACTCTCTTTCAACAACCCCCACCTGTACGCGGCGAACAACGACGCCGAGTGCTTATTCTTCGGGGCGATGAACACCGTCGCTTTGAGGTATGGAGACAAGAACGAATGCCCAGACCAAACAAGGCGATACGGCCGATACCATTTCCAGGTCCAGGACCGCCGTTGGAGCCCCGGTACTTGGGCCGCCATCCTCGCCAATGTAAAGGATCAGTTAACTCGGGTTTGGGACAAATCCCCATGGATCCAGCTTCTCGACATCGACACCTTCGTCTCCCAGTCCAACCCATTCGAGCGTACACCAGCCGACTACGTGAAGGCTGGCAGGCCGGACTGGCTTCGTGCAAGGTTCTTCAAGGAGGTGATTCGTGGCGTCATGGACGGCGATAATCTTTTCGACCCGGACCCCCGAAAGAACGAATTGGTAGGACCGTTCGGAGCGAAGCGGGCCAAGATTGACTGTCGGCTGTATTGTGAGTTTACCGCTGTTCGCTCAGCGTCCCGTCCTTTGCTCACCACTTGTCCCTTCTCGCGCAGGTTGCTTCGAGCGAGGCGACAAGTATCCTATGCCAAACAACGCGCCCGCTGGCTTGCCAATTCACCTCGCGTACCGTCCCTGGAGGTCCGACGATCCCTACGGCTCGGACTTCAAGCACAACACCAACGGGAGGTTGGATATATGGACGAAGGGCGACAAGCCGGAGACTGATCCTCAAGTCAAGATTTATCACACGATCGTCGAGGGCCCGTACCAGACCTTCACTGTGTCGTCATTCCGACAGAACGGGGCATATTGGAACCTGAACGCGGAGGAGATGGAGATGTGGCGGGGGTGGGAAACTCACTTACGTCGGACTGGTCTCCTTCCGGCGTCCAACGAGATGGAGCGGAAATTGGCTCAGGCGATTCGGAAGGAGAGGGCCTTACGGCGGATCCATCTGGCTGCGAAGAGGTTGGTGAACCCTTCGAGGTCCGGCTCCAGCTCTGGGTCTGCGTCGGGATCCGGGGCGGAGGGCGAAGTGGATACCAAGCCTCTCTCTACGACTGGAGCGCGCCCTACTCGGTTCGCCCCGCCGGCCCTGAACGAAGCGGGAGCTGGACCAGGGGCCGTACCGCGGCCGAGACGAGTACCGGTCAGGGGTCGTTATAACATTTAAACCCCCACAGGCCTCTCACGACGGCGGAGGCGCACCAGGTGGAGGGGAGGAGGGCGATTGGGGACAGGCAGAAGAACCTTCCGATGATTCACTAACACGCGTTTCGGCTTTCTAGGTACTTCGATTCCTTCGGTGGGGAAGGGGCGGCGCACCTCGACCCCCCGCGTGGCTCGAAGTGTGGTGGGGGATTCAGTCGGGGAACTAGCTACTCCTCGACTAACATTCCCGCCCGGAAGCAAGCAGCGGGGGGGAGGCAACGCGCGTGCCTCCTTTCCGCTGTGCGTTTCCGGGGGTGGGGAGGGAAGGAGGCTTGGAGTCGGAGGTGGTGGGGAAGGGAGGCCCACGGGAGGGTGCGCAACTCTTTGTCGTTCTCTCTTCCTCCCCACCTCCGACTTCTAGGGCGAGGGGAGGAAGGTGCTTTGAGGGAGGAAGGGTCTTGCTAACCCTTCTGACCTTTGGCGGCCGACCCCCTTCGCCCTTACTGACCCTTATTCGACAGGTCTCGCGGTGAGTGGATTCCCTATCGACCTCCTGCCCTCCCGGCATAGTCATGCCCTCCTGGCATAGTCCCGCCCTCCCGGCGTAGTCATGCCCTCCTGGCATAGTCCCGCCCTTCCGGCGTAGTCATGCCCTCCTGGCATAGTTCCGCCCTCTCGGCGTAGTCCTGCCCTCCGTTAGTATCCCTGCTAGGGCAGAGAGTGAGTGTGTGATGAGTAGTTCGGTGGACGCACCGAACACGCGAGTGATTCTCACTCATATTGTTTTATCCCTCAGCGTGAACAGCAGTTCGATACTGATGACTAGATGTGAGTTATCTCACCAACTTTGAACTATTCCATTTTGAGTAGAGTCACACGAGCTTGTTCGTGCAGTAGCCTGAATGTCGTAGTTGTATTAGATAGCGCAATACCACGGTCCTCCCCGCTGCGGGATATCGGTGTGTGATCTCCTCTAAGTAGTCTCGTGCCTTGGTAACTATTATTTTTGGTTCTCTGGTTCATTCCAGTCCCTTCGATATCTCTATGTTCGAGCCTCGCTTCCTCCCATGCTCCGTCGTACTGGTCCGGTCTTTGCGTTGGGCACAATTTAGGATGCACAATTTCGACAACGAGACCTCCCTCCTGCCATGGTTTCAGCCCCTTCTTGACGTTTTCGTTGGGCAGAGTCATTTGAACGGGCATACATATCTTCGTCCAACTCCTGTCGACGACTTTGGGGGACAGTCGGAGAGCAGAAAGAGCTTCCATTCTCGTCAACGAGAACGAGATCCCGGAGGCGGGGAAGATCTTCGAGGGCTGTAACCAGGGTTGGAGGATGATATACGCTTGGCCGTACGACCAGCTTCTCGATAAACGGCAAGCACTCTTCGTTGTGCTCTATGAACATTGCATGAACGATTTCTCCCGGTCTCCTCTCAGCGCCAACTGGGTTAGTTTAGGCGTGTGGATCTGGCGTAGGAGGACCCTGACGCAGTCTTGGTGTGTGAGATTGAGCGACCGAAGTTCGGATAACAGGATGGAACTGGGGAGTGGAGGAGGTGCGTGGGCAGGAGTTTTGGGTGCGGCGCATTCTCCCCACCGTACCTGTTCCCCGGAAACGTTTAATACGCCTTCTTGGAGTCTAGGGCAGGTCTTGAGAAGATCGCCCAGTTTCTCAACAGCGTGATATGTTGTGTACCGGGAAGGGCGAGTCGTGTCATTTGACGTCAACTGTTGCCACTGCAGCGGTAGGGTGGATGGACAAGCACTGAAGTTATGGTTCCGAAAGGTCATCCCAGTGAACGTTGACCGCCTCCAAAGACATGGATGAGTTGACCGCCTGTGGTGCGATGAACCTGTTGAAGGGTCGATGCGAAGCCCAACGGAGACTTCGCATGCGCGGAAGCATCTCCCCGATGAAGGCAATGACTGGGGGCAGGTTGTCGGGTTTGTACTCGGAGCGGTCCAGGAGAGGAGAGTGTAATGGCAGTGTTCCCGGTCTTGGGATGCAACGGTGGAGGAAGGCGAGTTGTTCTTCAGCGACTCGTTGGGGGCCTGTACCGCTGAAGGGTCCCTCTAGCCCGTAGGATTTCGTCATGACGAGGAAACTCGTCCACAATCGTGGCGTGTGCAAGGCCGTGTCCCACCATCATCGACGTATGGTGGTCAGGAGAATGGGTGCGTTTGTGACATGGAGGACGGCATGGCGGTCTTGGGGTAGGCAGTGGACGAATATTTCGGCGAGGATATTCTGGGGTAGTCCGCGAAGCGGGGAACATATCCCATTGTACTTCCGTACGACGCCACGCAGGGCCTCCCGCTTCCACGAAGAAACGTCAGAAGACGTTCCAGTTCTTCGATTCCCCTGTTCACCAAGTCAAATTCCTGCTTGGGTCCGGCGAGGTAGCATCGCATATCGTCCAAATCCTCGGCGCTGGGTTGATCGTTGGTGGTGAAGTGACGGTCGGAACGCCTTTCACGCGTTTGATCAGCCATACCCAGTTGGGGAATCGTTTGAGGAAGGCGCAGTCCTACGTCTTCATCTGAGCAGTGAGACGCCGTCCAGGGAGTACGTACAGCCTCACGGTTGGCCGGATGGGCGGAAAGCTCTACGGTTGGGAGAGAAACCGACGAGTCCAGTGGACGTATAATGATACTTGGAACGAAGACGGTATTTTCTAGGTGCCGAAAAGGCAAACAACGTGGTCAAACTTGGGAGGCATGCTGAACGAAATCGCGGTGTAAACGAACGAAAGCTGGCAGTGGCGACTTGGAGGAAAGGGTACACGCATGACACAAAACAACAAAACCGTGTACAAGAAGAAAACGGCACGACTTGACTGGCTAAACACGTATCAGAATCCCTCTGCCAAGAGAGAAACGTCAGGCGCTGAGGGAGCATCGTCATCGCAGCGCGGCAAAGAAGTCGGGTATAGAATACGGAGTTTCGTCTGGGCGCAGGCTCCCGGGCAGTGTCATGCTAGGCTCGTCCCAGAGGAACGAAACATCGCCTTCTTCGTCACCACCGTCACCTGTGTGAAGAGTGCGGACTCTGGAACCACTGGGATCGTCGGTGTTAACGCCTTCGTCCCTGGGATAAGGATAACCCGGGGTTGATGAAGGGTGGCAGCCCAGCGCGAGGTCTGACTCGAGCTCGGCACCCGGGGAGATGAAGGGATTCAAGTTATTGTAGATGCCGTCGAGGGTTTCGGAGATGGGGTCTTGGAATGGGTCGTCGATGGACGTGGGATCGAAGGGGCGGTCGTGGGGATGAACGCCGAGCCCGGTGTAGTCTGTGGTCTCCCTAGCTATGTCGTCCTCTGGGGCGGCGAAATAGATCGACGAGTCTGGGTCCAGGTCGGATAGAAAGCTCGAGTGATCAGGGTGAGTATCGGAAGGCAGGTGGCCATCCTGGGAGGTATCACTGGCAGGCCTCCTTGTTAGGTTGGGGCCCCATGCATGAACGTTAGGGCCTGCAGAAAACACTGGGCCATTGCGCCATATAGCTTTAGATTCGCCATCGACTGCGTAGTTGTCTGCGAAAGGCGATGCTATGGCTAACTGGTCCGGGGAAGACGGCCTTTCGGGTCGTGTAGTAGTCCCAGTGAAGCTCTCGGATGGAGGAGTGAAGGTGGGCGAAGTACAATGATATTTCCCCAGAGAGAATGGGACCTTGTCAGAAGGCGCGTTGCTCTCGACCAAAGTATCCCCAGAATAGTCGACCTGAGCCTACTATATCAGTCTCCAGACGATGTAGGATCCGGCTTCGAGCGAAGCTCACCCAGTTAGCCCACTCCGCGTTGAAAACGTCTTTCTTCTCCTCGATCGGTGAATCTGGGAGAAGTTGCCGAGGGAGAATGGTGTTCGTAAAGGCAGCTGTCCCATGCCCCAGACACCTCCGCGCTAAGAGCTCTTTTATCGTCGCGGGCATGCCGTCGACGACGTTCGTAGCGAGGTTGCGAGATTGGGCTGAGAGGTTTCGTCCGAATGTAGCGAGACGAGAGGACCTTTGGGGATCTAGTCTGTGAGGGAAGGGCCGGGTAGTTGGGGGCCGGGTAGTTGGGTGCGTGCGTCGAAAAGAAGAGAACGGAGAGGGTAGCATTATTGGGCGGAAGGCAAGCGATACAGTGAACCTGAGGCGAGGCTGGGGTATCAGGAGAAATCGGCCTGAAAGAAGGATATATCACCGTTTTTGAGGGCTGAGGCTGACCATACGTTGAAGAGAAAACCAGTCGCGAAGAGTCCTCGAGGTCCGTACCCAGTCGGCAGCCCCGATAGACCACAGTTCAGGGCAAGATCCAAACCCAGTAGCGAAAGAGTAGCACTCCGCACGAATAGGAAGTTCAAGAGGGTGAGGCTGCTATCTGCCTCATCTCCTGGTGTCGTCCGCATATGATCAGGGTGAGCCATACTCGGACTAGATCATACCGCGACACCTCGAGCACTTCGCAAAGGGGTAGGTGAGGTCCACAGCCGCCCGATGCGGAAGATAAAAGCAAGGGTTGTCCCACCTCCATATCCCAGTTTCGAGGGCGACAGAGTGAGGCGTGAGTGGCAACGTCGATGAACCCCAGGGATAACCACACCGCATATGCCTTTTCAGAGAACGATGTATTGCTCCTGTCTGCAACGATTAGCTCCCCTTGCGGCCTTCTAAATCCTAATTGGAAGGTTGTATATGCGTTTCAGCATTCCGTGTATCGAAATCGCGAGGCCTCCTCGTTGTCCCAAAGGTAATTGCCAGTGCCTCTAGGTCGTATCCAGCTGTTGTCTAGCTGTGCAAACGAGGCCGATGCCTTGCAAAAGGTGTGGAGCGCGCCGAGCCTGGACTTTTGAGACGACTTTTGGTAGTATATGCCGTGGTGATGATGAGGGTTGGTTGGTCGCGCAAAAGGGTGGGCCAGTCAAACCCGTCAACGTCGGCCATGAATAGAGGCTCATGGAACAGCCATTCGAGCAGTGGAGATGGGGGAGGAATATCGTGGAGGCTGCGTCGAGTCCGGGGTGTTTTGAGTCAGTGGGGATGATGGCGCTGACAAACGCCGGAGGAACTTACTCATCGTCCACAACGGCGACGGGCGTCTTTGTTCTCGACCACCACCATCCATTCCGACCATTTCGTTTGTTCTCTACCACGACTCTCCTTCTCATATACATTTGACGACGCTTTCGTGTCCGCGACACACTTCTCATTTTCGGCGCTTCGCCACCTTTGACGACGACCAGAGCATATACCTCAACGCCATAGGCCATGGGTCAATCCAGTTCTCGGTCTCAACGCTCGGCGCCACAGAATGCAACCACTTCCTCAACGTCGTCGCCCCAGGCTGCGGCCGCTGACCCCAGCGCCAACAGCTCACAGCCTGGTCCGAGTGAACCGTCGACATCGTCGCACAGCCGGTCGTCTCTCCGCAAAAAGGTGGTCAGCATGATTCGGCCTGGTTCTCATCGAGAGAGAGAGGATGTAGGAGGCGAGAGAGCTAGTCGACGTCTGTCCAAATCCCCCGCCCAACCCCAGGTTCTCGAGGATGCACAGCAGTCCGAAGCCAGCTCTTCCCACCGGCCCCCGTCTCCTGCGCTCTCCCACGACAAAGGCAAGAATAGAGCCGACGTTGAGGAGCTTCCTGAGGAGCCCCACGTCGATACGCCACCCCCACCGATCGCGAGAGCCCCATCCCCACCACCCGCACCACCCGCACCACCCGCGCCAGCGCCTGTCTTATCTGCACCCGTCCCCGCTCCCGCGCCAGCGCCAGCACTTCCTGGATTGCGTGACGAATCCGACGCCCGGGACATTCTTTCGCGTTGGCGCAGCGAAGTGCCAGACAGTAGCGACGAGGAGGATAATGTGCCATCGCGCGCTAATCTTAACCGCAACCCGTTGTCTCCGGCTCCACCACAAACCACCGCTACCCCAAGGCAATTCCCACCTCCGGGTACTCTCGTCGTCGTACAGGGAATCGTTCATACAGCAGACGTGTCGCGACCCCCACCGGATCGGCCCACAGCAGGCACAGAAGCACGAGGCGGTGCCTTCACTCGCTCCAGCCCTCCATCTAGCTTTGGGCGCTCATCGACAGACTCGTCTACGACTGGTGCCAGCGAAAGTCTACCCTCATCAGATACAGGTTCAAGATCTTCAGGGATCTCGCCAGGTAGCGTGGATGTTCTCGGAACACTGCTCAGGTACGTGCTTATCGACACTACACTAACGGACAATCGTCGGCTCACCAAGAGGATACCTATCTAGTGTCGCTGCAGCCGCAACAGCTGCCTCTCTTCTGACCGGCTCGTCCGAGCCTATTCTATCCTCCGGTCTAGCACCTCCCGGATCCACGAACCCCGGTTCTCCTATCGCAGGCGATCAAGCGGCTCAGCAGCAGGATGCGACGTTTGCAGCGTCTCGAGCGGAGAGGATGCGGCAAGCGTGGGGCACAATTCGGGAACGACTTGGTCTGAGGCCGACACCCTCCCCACGCACCTCATTAGGCTTAGGACCCAATGGTCTCGGAGCTGGAAATAGTCTGGGCGGGCTCGGAGCAGGACCAGGAGTCACCGATACGAGGGAAATCATGTTGGAGGAGATGGCTCGGGCGTTTAACATTGGGCTGGGGTTGAACGGTTTTGGTGCGGCGCCCTCCTCTCCTGGTTCAACATCAACGACGACATCGCCGGATGGGGACGTGAGAGCTCGCGGTACGGTTCCGGTCGACGACGAGATCAGTGACGAGGGCGCAGGAAGCGGGGTTTTGCCACCTGAAGGCAGCTTTGATAGGTTCCTGGTGGACCTTCAGTCTGATTTGAGAGTGGCTCTGACAGGGGAAGAGACGGAAGAGGGGTCCACGGAACGTCAGCGACCAGAGCAGGAGGCGACTGAGGCTCCTATTGCTTCGACATCTACCCAATCTGCGTCTGCTTCACAACCGCCCCCTCCTTTGACAACTCCACCACCATTGCCGACCCCTACAGCACTGTCAATGGATGTAGACCCTGTCACAGCCCTTGCTCTCGATGGCGAGCATCCTGCGGATGACGTAGATGATGATATGCCCGCTCTTGAAAGTATTACTGACTCTGAAAGCGACACTAGGGAGAATGAGACCACGGACGATGGCGAGGATGACGCTCCGATGTCTGATGAGGGTATGTGCAACTTTGTTATCGTATACGAACGCCTTTACTGATAATACCTTCTCGCCCACCAGAACGCCAACGCTTCATGGACACTCTGGCGCGTGAGATTGGTATCGGGCTGCAACCTTTAGGTGAACAGGTCGACGGCGATGCCACTCCTCGAGCAACCGGCCCTTCCCCCAGCCCCGACCAAACTGCCACTGGCCAACCTACCTCGGAAACAACCCCCGCAACCAATGGCACGCCGGCCTCTGGTCCGATGAGCAGCACTGGGTCAAGAAACGGCAGGATGGACGAGTCTGGTCGCATCAATTGGTGGAGGTTGTACAGGTTCCCCGCCATCAACTCTGCCGCCCCCTCACCCTCCACATCACCCTCTGCGTCTCCTTCAGCCACCACCCCCATCTCCACCTCAGAATCTTCTACCCCTCCGACCTCGACCGACGATGCGTCCAGTAGTTCAGGATCACAGCACCCCACCTCTTCACCCCAACCTCCTGGATCCTTCCCTATAGCCAACAGCACTACCCCCGCACCTACGACTACTCCATTCCTCCCCAACTTCTTGCCCCCTCCCGCTGGTCAGACTGTCGTCCCCGTCATCGTGGTTGGTCTGCAGTCCGTAGCAGCTGGACAGTTCGGCTTTGAGGCCGTGCCCGCCACACAGAACCATACTCATACCCATGGCCACCTTCACAACCACCTGCACAACCATACTCACAACACCGCCCGCACACCCCCACCTATGCCATCGTTCGCAGCCCCAGGTACTGGTCATGCTAGAACCCGCCAGGAAGAGCTCGCGGTCTTGGAGGACATGCTGCGCGAGGCGGAGGCTGAAGCTGAGGCCGATGCCCTTTTGTATGACTCCTTGGAGCGTTTGACGCGGGGTGGTAGTGGTGCTGCTGGAGCGCAGGACCGGAGAGATCCTTGGGAGAGGTTGGGCAGCCAAATGCGCGAGACCCAGAACAGGAGTCGGGGACAGAGGGTCACCGTCGAGGAGGTTGAAGACGAAGATGCTGGCGGTCCTTCACGGCCGCGCCCACAACCCCGTCGGGATGTGGATGAGTTGATCGCTGAGGACGAGGCATTGGATTTGGACGATGCGGACGATGAGGAAGAGGATAGTGAAGATGAAAAGGAGGAAGTAGAGGAGTCGGAAGATGAGGAACAGGGAGATGAGGAAGCTCGCGATGATTACTACCGAAGGTCGGATCGGAACGCGAGGGCAAGGGCTTTGGCCAAAGCTGAGGCCAAGAAGGAGGCTAAGCGGGCGGCGAAAGAGGAGAAGAAGAAGAAGCAGGAGAGGCGCGAGAAAGCTCGGCAAGCAAGGGCCGCTCGTCTCGCTGCTGCTGCCGACGCTCGTGCCCGCGCAGCCGCTAATGCGAGCACCAGCGCAGGTGCCAGTGGAAGTGGGGCTGGGGGCGGCCTTGGGACGAGCCCTGTTCGTGGTGCGTCCAGCCCAGTTGGGAGTGGAGGCGAGAGGGCCACTGGGTCGACAGCTTGGTCGCGGTACGCGGAGCAGCTTCGTGACCTTCACAACCAGATGCGAGAGGAACGACCGGGTCCAGCCCTCCGTTCACCTGTTTCGCCTTTCGGGGCCGGCGCTGCGTCTCCTCTTAGGCCTCCGGTCCCTGGGGCTGGGGCTGGTGGTCTGGGAGTGGGTATGACCATGGGAGGTATGGGTGGAGCAGCTGGAGCTGGTATGGGCATGGGCATGGGACTTCCTGCAGGCCCTGGATCTCGTACTTTCCTCATCTACGTGATTGGAGGTTATTATCCGCCTGACCATACGATTGTCACCGGTGGGCCGGAGAGCTTCCAGTCCTTCGAGGCGTTGTTGTGCGTACTTTCTCGTCTTCTTGTTTGTGTTTGTGTCACTGACGTTCCGCTACAGGGAGTTGGCTGAGATGTTGGGTCATGCTAAGCCTCCTACCGTGACCAAGGAGGAGATCGATAAGTCTGGTTTGGAGACCATTAAACCTGCTCAACTTGCCGAGTATGAAGAGGCAGGGAAGATCTCGTCTAACTGCACTGAACGCGTACGTGGTGTTACCTCTTCTGTATATCTTCAATTTGTGCTTAACTTCACGACCATTAGTGCTTGATTTGTTTGGATGACTATGAACCTGAGGATGATGTTCGTGTCATGTCTTGTCGTCATGCTTTCCACCAGGGTTGTGTGGATACTTGGTTGCAGACCGGAAGGAACAACTGCCCAGCTTGTCGGTCTACTGTAAGTCCCCGTGCCTAGCCTTCGTACTCGCTGTGTACTAACTATTTTTGTAGGGTGTGAATGCCGAAGCCAACTCTACCACTGCATAAACCACTTTCATTCATTCGTTCCTTTGCTTTCCACCATGCATTAATCTCAGCTTTCTTCTTTCCTCCTGTCAACTAGAACAGAATCTCGGACTGCAGTCCTATCGTTCTTCGCGCACCGAGGCTTGATTCCCCCTACCCCTTGTTAGTTTTGCATCGCAACCACCTTTCTTCCACGCTCCCTAATACCACAAACCCTATGTACACCTAGTCTCGCAGGCCAACTGCTCTGTGCGTATCTACATTCCCATTGTCCAGTAACCTATTGCACTTTCGTTCGCATCGTACCCATTCTCCAGCTTCCACTCTCGTTTCTCCCACATGTAGTCGACTTCCTTGCCCCTGGTTAATCGGATCGCCTTCCTCCGAACGGTCGCTCCAGTCAGGAGCATTCCCGAATGTCGCCTCTCGTGATACAAGATGGCGGGTCTACCTCCAAGAAGAGCTTGTCGGTTGGCGAATAGGTGGAATACTAAAGCAATAGATATCTATATTAGTCGTCTAAAATGAGTCTATGGTATGTACATGGCTGGGTAAGAACTCTATCGGGAGGCATTCATTTCAGAAGCTTCCAATTCCTCACGCCACTTTTCACCCTTGTGCGAGACAAGGAAGATCAGGCCCCCACTGAGCGCCATAAGGCCTCCCCAGATGGTATACATCCAGCCATCGCCGAGGTGGTCCTAATTCAAGGTAAGTAGGCTGTGAGATCATACTGAACTCGAGTCGAGGACCGGGCAGAACAACGTTACCTGCATAGGGACGGCGACTTGTATCGCAACAAAAGCGAACACCCCTCGGAATGCGCTGTTGCAAGCTACGGCTGTTGAAGAACGGCCGTTGTTGGCGTCGACAATGTAGGCGAGTGTGCTTGCGTAAATCCAGCTGGGGAACAGAGCGTAAGTCCGTCAGGGAGTCACGACACTTGAGTAAATGGGAACATACATGGATAAGAAGCCACAGCAGAAGAGGAAGACGCAGACGGCGGAGACGTGGACGTGCTGTTTGCATACCCACCCAAAGGCGATTGTAAATGGTGGTAATAGGATCGCACCAACGGTGATGCTGTGAAGTCGCATCTACGAACAAATGACGTTCGTCGTCTCTCGTACAGGAAGGAGCGATTACTTGGACGTACCTCTGGCTTTCCTACACCCCCGTTTTCGCGCTTGAGACGGGCTAGCTGGTGGTCAGACCACCGCCCACCCAAAAAGCTTCCTACCATACAACCTGGAAGATATGGATCAGCGGGATTCCAGCCCCCAATAGCGTTGGGCTTTACCAGTTCCATAGGATAGAATTACAAGCCCAATTTTTAAAGCCTCGTAGTTGTAGAATGCGCTTAGCGTGCGGGCGGATGTGTATGGGACAAGGAGACCAAATGCAAAGAGCAAGCCTACCAATCGACTATCAGCACCGCCGGCGTAGAGGCAGAGGGATTGACGAACCAGAGGCGAACAAGACCATTGAGTTATTCTTCCTCCGCAAAACAAGACCGATGGGTCGTATCGGACTGAGATCCTTGAGCGAGGGCTTGATGTCCGGGGGAGGCTCCTGAACGGCCATCGCCTCGGCCTTTGCATTGACTTTCTCTAGATCCTTTTCAGAGGGCCTCGACTGAGCGGTATTCTCAGTACTCGGACGACGAGAAACTGGGCGGGAGGATTCCTTGGAAGCGGCGTGTTCCATGCGTTGGCGAAGTGCATTTTGATACGTCAGGCTTCGTTCCTTGCGGAAGGTATCCTTGAACAGGAAGACAAAAGCGAGGAAGCTGGTTCCGGAGACGACGGTGAGGAACCAGAAGATGGCTCTCCAGCTAAAGCCAGTGGTAAGGGCGCCGCCAAATATGGGGCCTAGAGACGGGCCAAGAAGAGGTGCCATGTAGTAGACACCCATCTGGGAGAGTACAAGGTTTGTGAGTGTGGCAGGGTGGCGAATGGGGAGGGAGGGAAAGGTACCTTTGTTCCGCGCTCTGCAGGTTCGAAAATGTCGGCGAGTGTGGCCGCTCCGATGGAGATGACTGCGCTCGAGCTGGTAGAGACGATGAGTAAGTGAATTTTCACCGAAACGTACGAGCCTAAATGACCTACCCAGCAGCTTGGAAGCATCTAAATCCGATAACACTATTGTATTCAAGTCAGTCAAGGCAAGGCCACGGAAACAGGGATGGCGAGCGACTCACAGTCCTATACTGTTACTTATCGCAATCACTATCGACCCAACGGTAAAGAGAAGCAAGGACGTCAGGTACACGAGCTGGGTGCAGGGGTGAGTGGAACGTCGAGGGGCGAGGAAGGAGCGGGGACTAACCCTCCTTCCCTTGATCTCACTTATGGCGGTCCATGCGAGAGGAAAGAGACCCTGAATTAGAACGAATGTAGAAATGCTCCAACTGAACTGGGAACTCGTTGCTGGGAGGTCGTCTTGCATTTCCTTCACCGCGGCTGTTCAACGTTTGAGTTGCCCCGGCGGGTACATAGGAATCCGGTGAGCACTGGAGGAAGGGGTTTTGAGGGGTTCACGAACGATTCTGGATGCTGTTTCCCAGACCAGCGAGCATTGAGGCAGCAGAGATGAGGATCAAGCAGGCATTCTGGGGATCGCATTTAATGAAAAGGTAGAAACTAGGAGCGCTTGGAGAGGGAGAAGCTGGAGAAGGGCTTACCTTCCGCAATGGCGACCATTGCCTAGGGTCATCGTCCACAGGTACATGCTCGATATCGAAGGCCTTGTGGGGTTTGGCGGACTTTGGTTTACTAGGCGTAGGGGAGAGGGGAAGAGGGGCACTTTCAGCACCAGTAGTAGCGGTAGGAGGGGGAGGTGGCGGGCTTGAAGCCGGTTTCTCGGCGTTCACTAGCGAAGGCGTCATAGCTGCAGGTGCGGATGCAGTAGAAAGCGTCGGGAGGCCAAGATTCGAAGCAATGCGAACGTCGGCTGAGTAGCAAGCCCAAGGCACGGGGATATATGAGAGGCCAGAAAGCCGTAGCACTCCTCGTCGTAGGAAAGATACGACGTTAAAGATTAGGGTCCTCTGACTCGACACCCCTCCATTTATAACGCAAAAAATGACTTCGAAATCCGTTCAGCACGAGCTCAGATAGCTAGATCGCGCGGCTTGCGTTCCGACAGGGCCTTTCGGAAAGGTTCTGGTGTGAAATTTCCGTGCACCGTGCACCTGCAACCTGCGAGTCGAGAGATGATTGGTTGACCGGTCGGCCGAAGTGACCTCATTGACGATGCCGCCTCTTGCCGGCGGTAAGAAGGGACGGATGTTTTCCTGAATCGGGGCGGGCCCCTTGCAACTGTTTGGTGCGCGGGCAAACGTGAATACCAGGGGCATCGACTGGGATCGACTGGGTGAATGGTCGAGTTTAGAATCAGCCGGCTTTCAATCTGCTCTTCTGCGCTTTGAAGTGGAGAAAACGTCGACGGCGATGTTAAAGCGGGGGAGACCAGGGGATATAGGATCGAACCGTGTACTATTAGCCGGCTGTTGGGGACACGAGTCATATTATTGTTAGGTTGGTGGGGTATAGCGCTGCCCAGAAAAAAACGAAGCCTCAAGATCCGGTGCACATGGAGATTAGGGAGTGGGTCAGGGCCTGATAAGGGACAAGAGGAAGGCTGGACAACCATGGGATGCTTTACCAGTGGCAAGACGACGTCCGAGTGTTTTCCACGGGAGGGCGAAGACAGAGTGTGAAAGCGACCAAGGAAAGGCTCAAATCAGCTCAAATCATAGGCTCAAAACTGGCCGTTACGTGGCAATGAAAGGTATAGCCCCAGTCTTCCCGTCCATGTTTTATGAATGGTCCTCGTGCGATTCCAGTCCGGTGCCCAGGTTCTCGTAAATGGTCCATATACCCTCGCGTTGCCCTCGCGACATACCTGACATACCAGGCCTAAAACTGATGTGGGTCATGGGTCCAAGCGCTTTGTCCCGCCACCGCATTCAGTTTCAGGCTGCCTGACCCGGGATTCGAAGGACAGGCAACTTACGACAGAGGAAACTAACATGGCGGTGAGTAGGCGCGACCGCCGCGTCGGGAGGGGGGTGGCAGAACGAAGTGACAGCGTGCTCTTCCGGGTCACGGCGTTTCGCAGTTCTATTCTCACGGTGCGTGGTGGGCGCTTAACGCTTGACGGGCAACGCAAATATATTTAACTGTAAAAGACAGCTTCTAGGGAAATAAACGATCTTGAACTCAGACACCGGGCCTCCATAGAGCTATTAGTATTCAAACAGACAGACAGACTAAGAATACATAATGCGTCGAGCAGGTAGGTAGGTAGGTAGAGGACGGCACTTGGTCCCAATCAGGAACGGCCGCTTTCAACACTAAACAGGACAGAGAATGAAAAAGAACAAAGCCTCACCGATGGCGACGTTACGGTGGCATGTCGACTGGGAGCGTGCGGACCTTGAAATTGGAAAAATGGAGCTTAGCCGGACATCGAGTACTCTGTATGACATTGCTTACTTCTCCGGGTGGGTTATAAATCTTCGTCATCTTCGTACACAGCATCTGCAAGTCGATTCAGGCGTTGGGATATATACTCCAAGGCAACGTGAGATGCCTCAGTGCCTATCTGGAAGATTGGAGACCAATTTTTGCATCCGACAATGCCCTTGTCAAGCTTAATTGGGCTAGACGCGATCCAATCCTCCGAATTGTTGAATGTCGCCCGCCGTAGCTTTTTCACCGCCTGCGTCCTTTCATTCAAGTCCTTTAATTTGTTGATCTCGGCGATTGAGTAAGTGTTTGACTGTCCAGCTTCCCTATTTGCATCCGCATGGTCCTTCTGTCGAGACCTAATCTCCCTGGAAGACAGCACCTCAGTGTCCGAGTCTTCAATGTACGGAACAACATTAGACTGAAACTCTGAGTCGTCAACTGCGTCTACCTCCCGGAATTTAACGCCCTTAAGGCCGAGGTATTCGTTCTTCACGAATACTTTCCTGCTTTTCACGACCTGAGTGCGAGTCATAACCCGGAACCTCCAATAATCTGCGGTCGCCGCTATCAAAACGACCTCCTCCTGGTGGCTGAATTTCCCCGCCATGAACAAGCATAGACCCTGCGCCTCGGCCTGTGAGACAGCCTCTTCTGTCCTCATCTGGATGTGATTGATATGGCTGTTAATTGTTTTTGGATTGCGGGATACTGGGCGCTTGAGTTCCACAATAAGTGGTATGGAGAGTTGGGGAACTCGAGTGCATGGCCATTGTGGGAAAGTGAACAAAAGACCCTTCAAGAATCCCCAAGCTGCCTCCAAGGTGGTACCTGGACTTTTCGCCCCTCTCGGAGCTGGGCCCAGCCAGTCGACGTTTGGTGACCGAAAGGCGACCCGAGGCATCAGAACAACATAATCAGGAATAACTTCAATTATGCCTGACTCCGCGTTTGTCGTGAACGAAAGATCATCCGTGTAGCCTTGGTCATAACTGGGTCTTTGATTGGAGCTAGGCAGGAAATCTTGAGGTTCGTTTTTGGCAATCCAGAGGTGGTACTGCGGAGTTGGAAGGAGGTGGTTGGGACGGCCTTTGCATAGGCCTGAAACGACAAGATTCCAGAGTGCGTGTGTGCAATCCTCGGTATTGCGCGAGTTGGATCGAGAATAGAGGAATGCGATGGAGTTGAAGAGGGCCGCACCGGATAATTCAATTCTGTACAGGAAGTTGTCCATTGCTTTAGTAGAAAAAATGATTTGAAAGAGGACGAGGGGTATTGGAGGTAGGTAGGTAGGTAGGACGGCACTTGGAGGGATATCCGGAATTGCGAATTCTACTCCGACTCTGGGGGCATTTTATACGTGTGTGTGTGTGTGTGTGTATTCTTCTAAGGTTGGTACAAGGCCACAAGTCATCGGAGGTGGGTACAAACATTTGCCCGTCACCCGATGTGAGTGCTGTCAGCTACATAAAAAAGGTACTCGAACCCAACCGACAACAAAAGCAAAGGGTTGTAGGGGCTAGTGTTAGCATGCATGAGATTAGTAGCTTCCATGGCAAGGGCGCATGGGTACACGGCAGTCATGTTACACACATGCTCACCTCAGCTGCTCCAAAGGAGCTGGAGGAGCACCACACAAACAGCCCAAACAAACCAAAGCATTTATGACAAGTCTTGACCAAATCGCTCTAACATCTCACCTGGGAACCGTTGGCTCGCAGAGGACTGCGAGAGAAATGAATCGGCAGCATGCCGTGCATATCGCGGCTCCATCATAGCTGCACACCCGCCACTTGTAATCGCGCATCCTTCGCTTCAAGATCACCGTCTACTCCCTGTAGGCTGTTGCTCATCGCCTGCAAGCATGTAGCCTGGACCTCGAGGTTTGGGTGTGCCCACTGCGATTCGCCGATTCCCATACACCCCGCTGCTCTGATCTTAATTTAAATGGGAAACCGACGGGCTTCGATGACGGTTGAACGTTGAACGTTGAACGTCGAAATCTCATTGAGCGAGCACCGGTTTTTTTTAGACCCAGAGTCTGCTGGTAGCTTGGGATTTAGAAATTGCGGGGCTTTCTCGGTGGAAAGCCCACATGTGTGGGGGTCGCTCGTGGATGCTCATATGAGTCGTAGGCGTTGCGATAGTCAGTCCTAAGTGCCTTGAATGACTCTCGTGACCCTAGGTACGACAACCACCTAGCTTGTCATCTGTATCATTCCGCATGCCCAAAAGGGCCACTCTTCACTTGTAAATGTCAACCTCTTGGCTGAATTCCTGACTCGCGAGCCTACGGTTGATATCTACAGTGGGACCTTTATGATGACTCGATCTCCGGGTTTTCGAAGGGTTTCGTCAATTCAAAACCCTTGCTTTGAAGTGATCGTCTCTCGAGTGCGGGGTAGCAGCTGAGCCTCTGCGCTTAGTCTGAGTCTTCGTCAGGTCTTATTACCGGCTACGCCTATGCCATTGATCAACTCACTTCCAGTACCGATAGAATACCATTCATTAACATCACCCTTGAACGGCACTTCCTGCCGTCCTGTTTGTGGATGGCGAGGCAATGGTAGCATTAGACTTGGGGCTAGTTCGGGCAGGCAGCAGGAGTGTGCCATACGTGGGTGCAAGTGGCGCCAAGTATGTGTGCCAAGCTTATGAGTTCGATAGAGTGTCTGAGCAACTTAACTCGCATTTCTCGCAATCAAACCTGGCGATCCTGTTGGTTGCCGTCGAATTTTGGTTTGTGGGTATTTCCTGGTTGGCCACAGAATAGCGCAATTCTGAACAGGGGTGTGTGTGGTCACTCAGGCTATCCTGGGCAGGCGAAAACATCAGCATGTCCCAGGCGTGGGCATGTAGCCGCATCAGGTGACGTGGGTGTTGTGTTCTATATAATATAGTAGTATATAAAGGGCAGACGGCAGACAAAAAGCCAAAACTCCTTCAAACCTTGAGCTCCCTACCGTCCGCCCCCTGTTTGAATCAAGTTCAAATACTCGAGTATATACGGTCCATACTCAACTTGCCCTTGGAAGAACCCAAAATACCAGACTCGGAACCGCCATTTCCACATGTCGGTAGGGTGGGTCCTGTTCCCCCTTCCTGTCTTTGAAGCCACTGACTCAACCTGGGTGATGATAGTCTCAAATCCTTGCCTCCCTGGGTCCCTTGGGAGGAAAACAACCCACACCCCGCTCTCGGTAAAGGGGTGATATACCATCTGGGATGGATGATCAAAGCGAAACACGCCTACATATTCGATAGGATTTTCGCCGATCTCGATACGGAGTGGGTCCTACCGAGGTGGCTCAAATTCCAAGACAGCCCTCAGGACCCAAGGGAGCTACCAGCAGAGGGGTGAGAAGGCTCCATGCTATTTTCTTACACGGCTCTCTAACATCCCACCCTAGACTCAGGGTTCCCAATGCGAGGGTAATCGGAAACGATTATGTCTTTATCCAGATAGCGATGACCCACCTGAAGTCGTTCAAGTCCCTGCATGACATAAAATTTCTGCAAGAGAAGGTCATTGACAGAGCGTTGATTGCCCTTGGGTGGACAACAAAGACATTTGAAGACCTGGGCATTTCAGAGCCATGGAGTAAGTTGATCTGGGTACGATTCCGACTGCCGCAGGGATTTCCCGGCAGAGAGACCCAGTTCCCGTGCATCGGACAGCACTATTGGCCTTTGACAGGATCCGAACCTGAAGCGGAATCTGACCATGAAGAACCTGGGCCACCCGACTCCCCGACAGAGGACAGGGAATTGCCTCAGATCCCACCTGAGATGGTCTTCATCGTCGAACGCAAGTACCTGAGCGAGCCTGAGGCCTATCCTGAGTGAGCCGTCTTGGATAGAATACTGCAGAATTCCGTTGAGCATCATGCACCATGTATGTGTATCGCGGCTGCAGTCATTGATACATAATTGCAGATAATTGCTCTGAATCTCATCATCGCTCCCGTCAATGGAGTATCAGTGATTCTCCGAAATAGTATGCTGAAGGTAATCATACCCATCTTTTGTCTCGTTCCCTTTCCGCGGCGGGGCTAAGACAGATCTAGAGCGTGAAAGTGAGGAAAGTCTGAAATCAGTTCGGGTCGTAGGCTCAAATCCAGCTCCAGTAACTTGAAGACTTCCTATTTATAATTTATGGATGGCTCCTCATAGCCCTTGAGTCGGATCTCCATATTGCCGTAGTTCATGTACCCTCGGGAGCGCTTCGCATGCAGGCCCAAAAACAGGGTTGGTCAACTTCAAAGGGTTAGGGTCCTAGAGCGCCGCCAGTGTCCCGCCTGGATTGGGTCCTATGGTTTGAAGGGCAGTGACCTTGCGCCAGTGGATGTAGAACGATGCAAGTATGACCCACTGTAAGTGGGGAGAGTTCGATATTAGATTGGAAGTAAGTAGGGTATACAAGATACGCACCTGTAAGTGGGGAGAGTTCGATGGGGACTCACCCACTTACAGTGTGGACTATATACTGTGGAGAACAATAGATAACCTATATGCGGAACAATAGGAAAGAACAATAGACGTTCCATAAGTAGAAAACAATAGCAGTGAATGGAGATAAGGTGGAGATAAGAGAACAATAAGTGCGAGTATAATGGGAATAATACAAGGTGGTTGTTGTTCTCTGTAGAACAATAGAAGATAAGTAAAACGTTCGAAATAGAGGTATTCTTTGTAGAGATAGAGTTGACATGAGCATTGTCTTCCAACACACCCCCTCAATGTAATGTCTCTGTATTTACTCGAGTCCAAGAGCAAGTCGATGACGTTCAACGGCAGGTTTGGGTAAAGGTTTAGTAAATATATCGGCGATCATATCAGTAGTAGATAAAAAGTGAACAGTAATGTCGCCTCGCTTGATAGCATCCCGAATCCAATGCATCTTTATATCGATGTGCTTCATTCGGCTATGGAGTTCTGGGTTCCGGAGAACCTTGAGTGCGGATTGGTTGTCGACCATGAGTGGTGAGGGAGTAGAGACGTCGTGACCAAGTTCCTTCAGGAGTGTGCGCATCCAGATGATGTCCCTTCCAGCGCTCGATGCAGAGACGTACTCTGCCTCTGTTGAGGAGTCTGCCACCGTCGATTGCTTCTTTGCCGACCAACTAACTGCTCCTGATCCCATTTTAATGACAAATCCAGATGTGGATCGTCGCGTGTCAAGGCACCCAGCATGATCTGCGTCGCTGTATGCTTGAAAGAGTTCCGAAGACATCTTGCTACCATTGTTACGATAGGTGAGCTTCAGATCTTTGGTTCCCTTGAGGTAACGGAATAGGTGCTTGACTGCTTTCCAATGCATAGGTCCGGGGTTGGAGTTGTATTGGGCTAGTTTGGCAACAGCGTAGGCAATGTCAGGGCGTGTCGCAATCATAAGGTATATCAGGGCGCCGATGGCATTCATGTATGGGACGTTCTTCATCATCTCGTCGTCAGCCTTGTTTGGAATGTACTTGGTGAGAGTAGCACCGCTTCCTGGATCCATTGGAGTTCCTACTGGGTAGCAGTCCTCCATCTTGAATCGCGCAAGCATGTCGAGGATGTATTGAGTCTGGGATAGGCGCATGACTCGGTTCTCGCGGTCGTAGTCAACCTTGATTCCAAGCAGGTACGAGGTGGGTCCGAGATCCTTGATCTTGAAGACCTCGGCAAGGGAGTCCTTGAGCCATTGGATCTTCTCCTGGCTTTTCGAGGTTATGGTGATGTCGTCAACGAAGACTGGTACAACAATGCGGGTCCCATCCATCTCCCAGACATAGATAGCCGGGTCAGATTTTATTTGGGTGAATCCGATTGCTTCAAGCTCTGATGCTAGCTTTTGGTACCATAGTCGTCCGCTCTGTTTCAAGCCATATAAACCCTTCTTCAGCCGGCACACCCATCTCCGTCCCTTTGCGTCTGGATTCTTGATCTCAAACCCTGGCGCTTGCTCCATGTAGACTTCGTATTGCTCCTCGATTGTTCCGTTGAGGTAGGCATTGTCGACGTCAATGGTCTCGATGAAGTGTCCTTCCATGGCGGCTTGGGCGAAGATCGCGCGAATTGATGTGAGACGAGATGCAGGTGCCCATGTCTGATCGTAGTCTACTCCAGGCATTTGGGAGTATCCCTTGGCGACAAGTCGAGCCTTGTAGCGGTCAATTGTGCCATCTGCCTTTCGTTTGATGAGGAAGACCCATCGTGATCCGACAACCTTTCGTCCCTCTGGTAGTTCGACTAGTTCCCAAGTGCCATTGGTGGTTAGAGCGTCAATCTCAACCTGTGCTGCGGTCTGCCAGTGTTCGCCATCTGGTCCTGCGAAGGCTTCCCAGTGTGTCCGAGGTGCATCTCCTGGACGGCGTGTAGCCGCTCCTAGTGCTTTATCCTGTGCCATGTAGAATGCCATTTCCATGCCTTGGTCAAGAGTCAGGGTCTCTTCCAGGGGGACGTGGTATAGACTGATGAGAGAATCAAGTATACTGGTGGCACGTAGTGCATCTTCCATGTCTACAGGTTCGTCGTCAAGGTCAAAGTCCTCAGCTGCAATGGGTTGTACAGGTTCGTCGTCTTCATCGTCGTCTTCATCCTCATCCTCATCCTCTGTTTCGGGTAGCTGATTGTTTCTCTGTGCACCCCCTCGATCTGCTACCTGTTCACCCCCTTCACGCCTGGCCACTGGAATTGTACCGCGTCTCCCTTTTCCACTCGCGAGTTGGTAGTCCTTGACGGTTGTTGCCGTTTTCCGTACGGGCCGGGAGCTTTGTGCTACTAGCGGTGGAGCTTTCGGAACTTTCGCCTTGCGAGGGATTGATTCGCGAGGGGGAGGGGGAGGTGGCCGGGTGCGTTTCTGGGCAGGTGCTGGAGGTGCGACTGGTGCTGGAGGAGGTAGTTCTGGGAACATGGGTCCATCCTCAGCTGGTGCAGGGAGCCCTGGGAACAAGGCAGGTATTGGTAGCAGCTGTTTCGTTGAGGGAGTAGATGAGGGATCCCGTTTCGTAGGAGTAGGTGGAATTGACGGATGGACAGACGGTTGCTGTGTGGCTGGCGTCTTAGGCTCAGTTTTAGGAGGTCGCTCGGGAGTCCGAGGTGCTGCTTGGTCTCCATCGTCATCATTGTCGCTCTCGTCTGATCCATCATCTGGATGGTCATGGGGAGGCGGTGGTGGCGCGATGGGAGCATGAGGTGGTGCAAGAGGTGGATTCTCCGGTTCGAGATTGGCGTCTGGCCAGATGTCCCTAATGCCTATAGGCGTGTATGCCTGTTTGTTCCCTACGGTCGAGAGACCAGGGAAGGTGCCTTCAGCGAAGATAACATCCCGGGATATGGTGATCTTCTTCGTTACTGGATTGTAGCATTTCCAGCCTTTGTAGCCTGGTTCAAAGCCGATAAAGACACAAGGCTCCGTGTGTGACTGGAGGTTCTTGCGGTCCTTGCGCGATACATGGACGTATACGCGGCAGCCAAATACTCGGTGCATGGACAGATCGGGCTTTGCTTTATGCCAGACTTCATAGGAGGTAGTATTCGATAATGTAGAGGATGGGGTCGCATTCAGGATGTCTGTGTAATAGAGTACAGCTGCACCCCAGAACATCATGGGAAGGCGTGCTTGGTTGAGCATGGCAATGACCCCTTCAGTTAGTGTGCGATTGAGTCGTTCGCTGACACCGTTCTGTTGAGGTGTGGCTTTAACTGTGTGTTGCCGTGCGATACCAAGTCCCTTGCACCATTGAATGAAGTCGTTCCCCATGTATTCCCCCCCTTTATCATCACGAAGTTCCTTGACCTTTGTGCCGAGCTTTCGCTCACTCTTGGCAACAAAGTCTTTGAAGGCTTGGAATGCGTCACTCTTGTGTTTCAGGAGGGCGACCTCCTTGAACCGTGAGTGGTCATCAATGAATGTGATCCAGTATCGATAGCCGATTGGTGTCTGTACAGCAAGGGGTCCATGGAGGTCCGAGTGAATCCGTCCAAGGAGCTCTGTTGAGCGATTCGCTGATAGCTTTGGGAATGGATCCCGATGTTGCTTGCCTGCAATGCAGTGTTCGCAGGTGTCATTGAGTTTCGTGCCCTCCTTCACCAGGATGCCAGTGGCTAAGTCTTGGCGCATAAGCGTCTCCAGACGGTCCTTCCCAATGTGCCCTAACCTCTGATGTAATAGTTCCTTCTCGATCTTGGAGATGTAGGCTGCCTCCGTTTCCGTGTTTTCGAGCGTTGTCCCATTGAGAGAGCCAACAGTTCCGTCGATGGTAGCTGTTAGGAGTAGCTCGCCATTCTTGAAGAAGTCAAGCGAGTCTCCTTCAATTACGACACGCATTTTGCTCTTCTTAACAACGGAGAGGATCGAGAATAGGTTATTGCGAAGTGCGGGAACATATAGTACATCGTTGAATATCACAGTTTGGCCAACTTTTCCGTATATACGAGGCGTGAAACGTACTTCCCCCTTTCCTGTAGCCCAGACGATCTCGTTGTTGGCGAGAGACACAGCAATTTTCACCGCAACCATGTTACGGATCCACTTGCGATTGGGTGTCATATGTGAGGTTGCACCTGAGTCTGGGTTCCAGGAAGTATTAGTGGGGTTGTTACGAGCTCGACGGATAAGGGGACTTGCGATGTGGGCAACACTGGCCATCATGACGCTCTCCTCAGCAGTCGCTGCTGTGGTAGGCGTCTCGGCAATCTTGGCCTTCTGGGAGTTCTGGACGCGGCAGTCCTTGTCCTCGTGCGTGTTCTGCCAACCGTGGACCTTGCACCTGTACTTCGCCTTCTTCTTCGGGGCAGCTGTGGCTACCTGAAGAGCGGCGGACGTCCCCTCAGCAAGCTGAGTGTTGCGAGCGAGGGAGTCAGCCTTGCGAAGGTGATCGAGGACTTCAAGGGGATTGTCGTCCCCAGTGGAGATGTGGTTGAGCGTATTGCGGAGGATGGTGTCATCCTTGCCAAGACCAATGGGGATCATGCTGATTGCAAGATCGCGCGCGAGATGAGCAGCCGTGTATCCTTCCTCGAAAGCAGAGGGCGTAAGGAGTTCATGTGCTCCCCGACTGGTGGATTGAATCGTCGTTGTTGCTCCGTCCGATGTCGTTTGGGAGGAGATGGTGACGGTCTGTGTTGTCTCTGGAAGGTATTCTGCTCCTTGCGGGAGGAGCGCAGTGAGACGTGAGGCGTGTGCCATGCAACGCGATCCGAAGTCGGAGTAGGTCTCCTTCTCGAAACCCGAGGACCTCATTCGGAGTGCCATCATCTCCTGAAGGACACTGATGCGAGAGCCAGAAGTCTTGGGCTGGTAGGTTTCCAAGAGCTTCTCCCAGATAGCAGCGATGTCGGTGACTTGGATGCCAGAGAGAACGGTCTCGAGTTGGGAGTGGTCGAGAGTAGACCGGACGTAGCCGATGAGCTTGGAGCGGCGACTGGCATAGTCGGACTTGACCTTGTCGTCGGCATTGCTCCCAGGTTTTTTCTCTTCCCCAGTGAGGATGCCGTAGGCGTTGAGGTCGAAGGCCTTGTTCTCGACAGTGAACTTCCACTGCTGCACAGTGTAGGCCGTGAGCATGATGGGCGAGGACGTAGTGGTAGAGTCCATGATGGTAGGTGATAAAAAAATGGGAGAGGATAAAATGATAGGTACGAAAAGATAAGTGATAGGTGATAGGTAAAGTGCCCGTGATTTTGTAGGTAAAACGGACCAATACGTAGATATCCTAAAAAGGAGTTGAAGTTTTACACTAAGATCCGCAGAGGGAACCCCGCTGTCACTTTGAGTACCGGTTACTGAAAGCGTTTGGATGGAGGGAGCGCTACCGTTGCGTCGTTTCCCCAGTCCAACCGAATCAGGCCTCTCAAAGAAGGATCACTACTCTAATTCTGCAGACGGTAAGCGTCTGTGGACTTCCTGATAGCTTCTTTCCCGTAGTGGGAACGCTTGCCGCGGGGTAGAAGGTGGTAATGGAAGTTGATATGTACTCCTGAGTATCAGGAGGGGTAGTGGAATGTAAGTAGCGAAACGTAAATAGCGAAAGTGAAGATAGTGAGAATGTGAAGGGAGATAGGCTTCAGGTGGAGATATCACACGAGAAGAGGCCGTAGGCTATGGGCGATCGAGGGGCAGTGGAGCGGTTACCGCGGTGTCTGATAACGGATGGCGTGATCAGAGGAGCCCGGGGCTCATAACTTGTAGAACGATGCAAGTATGACCCACTGTAAGTGGGGAGAGTTCGATATTAGATTGGAAGTAAGTAGGGTATACAAGATACGCACCTGTAAGTGGGGAGAGTTCGATGGGGACTCACCCACTTACAGTGTGGACTATATACTGTGGAGAACAATAGATAACCTATATGCGGAACAATAGGAAAGAACAATAGACGTTCCATAAGTAGAAAACAATAGCAGTGAATGGAGATAAGGTGGAGATAAGAGAACAATAAGTGCGAGTATAATGGGAATAATACAAGGTGGTTGTTGTTCTCTGTAGAACAATAGAAGATAAGTAAAACGTTCGAAATAGAGGTATTCTTTGTAGAGATAGAGTTGACATGAGCATTGTCTTCCAACAGTGGAAACAAAAATGTGGGTGAGGAGGCGCGAGGGAGGTGGGGAACTGAAAGAGTGATCCGCCAGCTCACGATATTTCATGGTTCTATTCCCACGGTAGACAGTGGGCGCTTATTATCCGAAACCACAGTTGGGGATCATTGCCCGCTCGTCCAGGTATTTAACTATAGAATGAGATGTGGAATATGCCCCGTTAGCTCGTCCGAGTATCGAAGGATCAGCACCGAACCAACCTCAGCGACACGAGCCCTCACGAGCCCACAAACGCTCCACTGAAACGCCTCATGAGCCGATCAGCACGACCCTAACAGCGTCATTCTTGGCAGAATTCTACGACCCTGAAAAGAAGGGAGACGGAGCTGTCATACACGAACTCCGTCCAATCGTTCGGAGATGGCAGCTTCTCATACTCACCCAAGGTCGTAGGGACGTCGTCCTTTAGCCGGCGTACAACTTCATTGAAGAGTTGAAATTTCGTACTTCCTCCCCAAACGAAGTATGGCGGCGCATGCATCAAAGGGGGTCGGCTATTTCGCGTGGTACCGTCTGTACACCCCAAAGTCTCGTTAGCCATTGGTTGAAAGGGGGCTCTAGGGAGCTCTTACTGGTCATACAGGTAACAGGGCCGATAGGAGGTCTTGTAGATCCTGCGCCGAATCTTGCAAGTGAAGAACGGGGACATCCCTCCACAATCGAGCTGTCTTGGAGCTGTGCTGGTTGTGGGACTGAGAAGGCATCCGCAAAGACAGGGGATACCCTTGCCAGGAGACCACGGTGTGCTTTGAATTGCACGTTCTCGGCCTGGAGAACGATGTTCCCGTTGTCTAACCAGATATCGGAACGTGTCGCAAGTATCGCGTTCCGAGGTTCACCCATCCCTCCCTGGACGCCAGAAGTCACAGCGTGGTGGCTGTTTGGTATACACAGATGCTGAGGGCGAGAATTAGATTGAACTCAAGGCGCCCTTGGATGAAAGGACCTGGGAGAGACAAAGGGATGATTGATCTTCATCCATCGATCATTGTGCGTAGTTTGCGAGAAATCAAAACTTGATCCGGTGTTCTCTCAGACTTTGACACTATGTTGAGCCTGCCAGTCGTCTGCGGCATGTTTGAAGGCTCGAAACAAGACTTTGAGCCTACATGGTGATAACCCCGGGCAACCGTGGGGCCCGGAATAATCCCTGCGCAACGAGAGAGCTGGTATTTTCGGTGCGAGCGGCAATAGGTGGTTTATCTGACTTGGCTTGAGCACAGTTGGTGCTAAGTACGAAAACTGGAACACCTCATCAGGTCTCGCGTCTGAATATCAGTCATCGAGTCGCTGGGTCCCAGTGAGCAGGGTATGCGTTGAAGACTGGGGCGGACCGACCTAGGTTTGTGTAAGGTCCGAGAGCAGGAAGCGAATGAGGCTGGATGCGTGAGGAAGGCAGGTAGATTCCCCTTGTATCACAGTCGTTGGGAAGCCTACAAGGGTGGGGCATACGTATTGTAAAAGTCCAATGTTCCATATATTGAAGTAGGCGTCCCTTCGCGATCAATGCCCTGCATCTTCCGAGTCCTGGTTGAGAACATCCCACCCTGGCAGACCGAAGAAAGACGGTAACGAATCCCAACACTCTTGTCTGGTCGACTCGTAGGCGTTTTTCGCATAGCCATAGCAGTGTCTGCATAGCTTCTTGAGGTTGACTGGACTTGGGCGGGACTTCAGTGCGCAGAACTTGACTAAATGATCCCAGGGGTCCAGTAAGCAGTCGATACGGGGTTCAGGTCTCCATAGAGCATTGGTGAAAGCCTTGGAAACTTTGGAGCACTGGACCGGGTCCGAGCACTCCGGGCTGTCGCCCAGGGCGTCGACCCAAATAAAAACTCCATTGAAGCAATCGACCATCTTTTGTCGACCGACTAGGCAGATGCGCTGTAATTCAGGCGGCAATGGCTTGAACTTGATCTCGTCACCATCTTCATCGACGTATTCTTCCCCAAGAATGATAGAATTCTGAAAGAAATGAGAATGGGGCACGTCCAATGAGGTTAGAATCGATCAGGAGGGTCGAGAACCGTGGCCCGTATGGCGAGGAAAAAACGTACAATTTTGGCGCTACAGCACCAAGAGAAGGCGATGGGAAGAATGCAGCGGATTTCTGGTATGTTGGATCCATAAGCAAATTCCACAATATCTCGAAGAAGATTATCATCCTCGCAGAACTCCTTCCAATAGTTAGGATAAGAGAGGCTGTCCGAGTACTCCAGCGTTGTAGGACAGTCGAGCTTCAGTCGGCATACTACTTCATTGAAGAGAGGCTGAATTTCGTATTTTTTCCCCAACCGGAGCAACGCAGCCGCGACCTCAAAAGGCATGGGGTTCTTCGTATGGTATCGCCTGTGACCCTTGGCTCGTCATTTAATGGAGGGTGTCATACTTGACGACACTCACTGGTCGTACAAAGCTGATAACAGGTAAGTTATATCCTTGGCGGAATCTTGCACGTGTAGGAGCGGGCAACCTTCGACAGCCAAGTCACCTTCCGCAGGCTGCGGGACCGAGAAGACATCCGCAAAGATAGGGGAGACCCGGGCCAGGAGGCCACGATGGACTTTGAATTGTGTGTCCTCAGCTTGAAGAACAATATTGCCATCCTCCAACCATATGTCGGAGCGCGTGATGGACCTAATGTCCTTCGAAGGCTCTTCGACTTCTTCTTCTACGTCGCCAGCATCAGTTCGACGCCTTTTTGGCATTTCGAAGCTCCAGAACGGATTAGAGTCGAGGATGGTGGGAGGGGGCAAGAAGTGTGGGCGTGTGCCCGCTGGCATGTCCGAGTCGGGATGATTCACGGCCAGCCTCCCCCACGAACACGTGGAGGAGTTCGGGTGGCTGTCGCTGTCACGATTGGTCGGGGTCGCGATGGAACCGTGGAGGGCCCAGGGCCCAGCAGGCTCAGGGGACCTGTGACCTGTGAAGATGAGGGGAAAGAGGAACAAAAAGACTTCCTTCTAGCCGACTCGAACGACTGACCTCGTCATTACTAGTGACGCGCTCTACCAACTGAGCTAAGAAGGACCTGTTGGGTATCAGCCAAACAAAGCCAAATCCAGGCGCGAGGCGCATCAAATTTCTCCTGACCTCTTCCCGCCTTGTCCCTCGTCTTCCTGGGCGCTTACGAGCACGATCCCGACACGAAAATGAACACCGCCGGGCCATCGACGCCCAGGAGCCCACCAACGACGGAGACGTTCGCGACGTTCCACACTGGGTTGCAGGCAACCGCGCACAAAGCCACCCGGGCTTCAGCGGGGCTCCCAGCGGATCTCGATTTTTACAAGAGTGTCGACGAGGGAATCAAGAAGAATGTAGATCGTTTAGAGGGGAGGGTCTTGGCGTTGTTGGGGAAATGCATTGCTTTGGCGGATGGGAAGGGTAAAGGGAAGGAGGTACGCGTCGAGGGCGAGGATTTAGTCGATGATTTCCATGGGACTGTGGTGGATTTCGTGGATGTTCTCCTGGAAAAGACGGTGCGTGTTGTTGTTCACGTAGACTTCTATCATGCTGAAGATTGTATAGGACATCTGCCTCGACGAGTATTCTGGAAAACTCAAACGACCAGCGGCATCCACTACGACCACAGCAAAGGCGGCATCTTCATCTGCCCAGAAGCCCTCTGCAACGACGCAGTCCAAGCCGTATCTTCCAGCATCATTGCAGCACGCTGCTACGCTCTCCAAGCCTCAGTTGTTCTTCCCTACCAAGGTCGATAACTCGGACGACGTCCAACCACGGTCATTGAAGCATAAATACAACGCTCGTGTGCCCCTGGGATATGTTTTGCAAAAGGAAGATATCGTAGAGAGCTTTGCGGGAGGGGATGACGAGGATGCTACCCTGTTAGTCCGTTTTTTTTTAACTCTTGGAGACGTCGATTGACCTCCAGTCTACAGTCCCTCACATCCATACTACTTTGAGATAACACACCTCCAACACCCCTCACACGTTTTCGCCGCCCCATCCTCACCTCCTTCACCCCGGAGTCTCCCCGCCCCTGTCACCTACGTCTCTACCTCCTCCCAATTCTCCGACCTCCTCGCGCACCTCACTTCCGCCGACGTGCGGGAGATCGCAGTCGACCTAGAGCACCACTCCTACCGGACGTATCGTGGCTTCCTATGCCTCATGCAGCTCACTACGCGTTCTGGGGGCGACTTCATCGTCGACCTCCTCTCACCGGACATCCGCGGTAGAACGCACGAGTTGAACGAGGCTTTCACCAACCCCCATGTCGTGAAGGTGTTCCACGGGGCTGAGAGCGATATCGTGTGGCTCCAACAGGACTTTGGTGTCTATGTCGTTGGGCTATTTGACACCTTCCATGCATCGAAGCTCTTGGAGCTCCCCAAGCACGGGTTGGCCACCCTCCTCGAGCTCTACGCGGACTATACCCCCGACAAAAAGTATCAACTAGCGGACTGGCGTATCCGGCCCCTTCCGGAGGAGATGCTGCATTACGCTCAGAGTGATACACACTGGCTACTCTACCTCTACGACCGTCTCCGGGGTGCTCTCACAGACAAAGAAGCCTCCATCAACTCCCGCCCTGCTTCGAGAGATAACTCGCGCGCCGGGACGCCGGTCGGGAAACCCCGCACCTTGCTAGCTGAGACGCTCTTCAGGTCGTCACAGACTTCTCTTAGGCAATATACGTCTGAAATGTACGACTCGCAGAGAGGGTCGGGGCCTGGAGGCTGGGACTCCCTCGCTAAGAAGTGGAACAAGACCTCCTTGACCTACATCCCCGGGGAAGAAGACGACTCTACCTCCCCCAGCTTTGCTTCCACCCCAGGCCCTACCAAGATGGCGCGGCTTGTCTACCGCGCAGTCCACCGATGGCGCGACGCCGTTGCTCGGGAGGAGGATGAGAGCACGCGGTACGTGTTGCCCAACCATTTCTTGTTTACGTTGGCAGAGAATGCGCCTGCGGATATGAACGGGTTGCTGGGGATGTTTAGGGGTGGAGCGGGTGTGCCGCCTGTTGTGAGGAGGAGGGCGAAGGATCTTTTGGAGGTTGTGAGGGAGGCGGTGCGGAGGGGGTTGCAAGGGCCGAAGGAAGAGAAGGGAGAGGAGAAGGAGAGCGTGGCACCAACTGTGGAGGAGGAGAATACGCGGGCTGGGAAGGAAGATCAGATGGTCGTTGATGAAAAGACTGAGAGTAGTCAGGGCGTTCCAGCCAAGGACAGTGGGTTGTGGGGAGCAGGTAACATCTCATTCACATCTCCTACGCTCTGTGTGCTTATTTGTCCCACTACAGCTACGGCCACCTCAAATTTGATTGCCAAATCCTCTTCCCTGCTCGGCGCTCCTTCCTCCAGAACCTCCTTAACGCAACATCACTCCTCGAGCACCCTCTCCACCACAAAAAGCGCCCTCTTCGGCTCAGTCCTCAGCTCCTCCGCCACTGCGGGCCCCTCAAAACCGGTCCATAACCCCGAATTCAAGGCTCTCGTGTCCAAGATAAACAGCACGTTCGTCATCGCGCCGAGTGTGCCCAAGATCCTCGGTTCTACTTCCGCAGTGAATGGCAAGGAAACGGAAATAGAGGAGGCTGAGTTCGATCCAGCTTTGGGTATGCATATCGATGCGAGGCCGTTGGCGTATGTCCCTGCGGCTCAGCGGACGACGATCGCGACAGCGGCGACGAATACGGCGACGAGCAAGATGGCGAACACGATGACGGTTGCGGGTATGGAGGATATGGGCCCGATTGTGGTCGTTGGGAGGAAGACGACGAGTAATAGGAAGAAGCGGAAGCGTGAGCAGCTGGCTTCCGCTGCTGCATCGCAGGAGGGGAGCCGGGCTGTGTCTCCGGATGGAGGTGCCGAGTTTGGTCAAGAGGCGGAGGTGGATGGAGAGCGAGAGGAGGGTGCGACAACGTCCAAGGCTACTCCTGCGAAGCCCAAAACCAAAAAGCAGAAGAAGGCCTTGGCCTCCCCGGAATCTTCCCCTCAGGCAGAAGACGATGAGACGCCGTACGACTTCACCGCGACTCCGAACGTCCTCGACCAAGGACCCTCCGCGAAGAGGACCAAGGGCCCCGCGGAGGGTAAAGGGAAGAAAGGCAGGGGCGGTAAGGGCAAGGACGCCGCGCCGAAGGGACCTGCGGGGTACTTCTATAGCTCGGAGTTCCGCGCGCCGCCGAAGCAGAGGAGCGATTTTAAGGGTGGGAATAAGAGTCATACGTTCAAGGGGTAGGTGCCAGTCTGAGGTGTTTGGGCGCGGCTGTGTTTTGGGCGTAGTATGTACCCGTTTATCTCAGGTGGTGGACCTTCGTTTGAATGTCTGGTTATCGGCAGTTTTTGGAAGTGACTTTTTTGGTGAACGTATCGGCTGCGGAATCTCAGGTCCCCGGGTGGAGGCGACCGCTTAGTCGGTGGCATGTGCGCGTGTTGAGGGCTCGGAGAATAGGCGCCCACTGCCTACCGTGGGAACACGACCGGACTGAAGGAGTCGACCCTTCTTTCATTCTTCTGCTGGCACCCCCTAAAAGCCTCTCCACTAGAAAATACACAGGGAAGGCGGCATAAATCCGTCCACTTCTGATTTGATTACCCCTGTCAGCGTGTTGCCGGATTTTTCAACTTAGGCCCCAGTTCTTGGACTTGCGAGGAAGTGGTATTATTTCGGAGAATCTTTACAGTAATACAGAAATAACCGGAGAGATGCTGTGATTCATGTGTACGCAGCTGCGGCGCGCAAATATCAGCAGTGCGTAGTCGTCAACCGGACCCCCCGGTGTTCAGTGACCGGGAAAGGCTACCTCGGGATACTATGTACGGACTCGGGCTTCCTAAAATACTCGCGCTGGATTATGAAGGCTATCTCAGGTGGTACCTGAGGCAGCCCTTCCTCATTCGCCTCAGGTTCTGCATCTGGCCCATAGTGCTGTCCGATGCAGGGGAACTCGGTTGTGTGGGGTTCCCCCTGGTGGGGCAATCGAACCCATATCAAATTCTTGAACGGCCCGCCTTGTTTGAATGTATCCTCCGTCCATTTGAGTGCAGGGAGTGCCATTTTGATGACCTTCTCTTGCAGAAACACCTTGTCGCTCAGAGAATTCAGCGTCGATCGAAGGTAGTTTCCTGCGATCTGAATCTGGACATAATCCAGCCCAACAACAGAAGCATCTGGAATCATAAGTCTAAGGGGATGCTTGACCGCACATAACTTTACAGAAATATGGATGCTCCGCACCCAGATTTGCTCAAATTCTTCATGCTCTCGGGGCCGTGTGTTTTGACCCACATCGGTCCGACCAAGTGGTTGTCGAGGCCAATGAACACATTGGCGTACTCCGCGATGCCCTCGACTTTGACTACCCAGCCTAGATGGTATATAAAGGATCCTGGGACTCGAGCAAGAGCAGGGTGGGTAAACCCTTCCTCCCAGGGAATATAATCTGGGTATCGTCCATCGAATCTATCGCCAGGGGCAGATAGCTCAGTCAGTCGCCTCATCTATTGCTGAATCATGGGATGGTACATACAGCACAGACACAGTGGCGCCGTTAGAAACGGCGCGCTAGTGGCCAAATTATGAGCCTGACGAGTTTGGCCGCAAGCGGCAATCTTCGTATGAGTAGGAAGAGTCAGACAGCTGGGACTTCGACGGTGGTGTGTCGTTCGAGCTCGAGCAAAACCACGCCCACGCCACGTCACCCGATCCAGCGGCCATCTTATCGCACTGATCCCCGATACGCCATGATGCATGAGGCCTCGGGCCGCACGCTTGACGAAGTCGCACAGATGAGAAAGTCAGGCAGACGAACAACGAGACCACGATTTGAGGAAAATGACCCATGGAGCTGATATAATTGACCACCGAGCAGCACCTTCTCTCAGCTCTTGACCATCAGAATTTGCGCTCTTCCCCAACTCATCTCCGGGCCCTGATCATGTCCCTTCCCTCTCAACCGTACCGGCTTTCAATTCTTCCTCTATTCATGGATAACCTTCTACTCATTACAAATAGCTTCAATGGTGGGGTACGTGCCTTGATGCGCCTTGTCTTCCTCTCGCGATTGACCACAAACACGTATCTGAAGTCGCCATTTAAGCGCCCGCCCCTAACTTGAAGTGGCGATGCCGAACCTCCGCCGTATCGGCCGACTTAGATCGGCGACCCAATTTGTGCCTGATGATCGCGTTGTGATCAATTGGCCCTCCTCACCTTGTCGACACGACGACCCTATCCTGATCACCTCTTGCCGACCCTCCTCTACTCTCCTGCCGAAAATACGTCGCACTGGACCTGGCGCAGTAGAAGTGCAGGATCCTGCTAGCTCGAACGAGGCACTTCTGATGCGATCCGACCTATGGATGGAAGATGGAAACATCGTTCTTCAAGCTGGGAATACGCAATTCAAAGTTCATCGTAGTGTCCTCTCTCGGGCCTCTCCAATATTCTCAGACGTATTTCTGATGCCTCAGCCGTCAGAAGGCAACGAGGTCGTCGATGGATGCCCGCTTGTCCACCTACAGGACACCGTTCAGGACGTTCGCCATATGCTCTCCGTTCTCTACGATCAGTGGGTCCCCACCCCCATCTACCTGGCTGGATACTTAGACGACTCTGATGCTTTTGGCTTCAGTCAGTATATTACGGAGGTCCGTATTCCGTTCGAAGTTGCTGCGGCCATGATCCGCATGGGACAGAAGTATACTATCGCGTTTCTACTCGAAGTGGCCATTCAACGGCTAAAGCACGAGTTTGCGACAACACTTTCGGCCTGGGATAAGGTCTACAACTGCACCACGTGGACAGTCTACGAAGGGGAAGCCGATACGCTTTACCGATTTACAGAGTTGGCAAACTCCTCTGATATCAATGAAGTGCGCTCCATACTCCCTATTGCCTACTTCTGGTGCAATACCAAGGATTTTGTGAGTTGCACGATACCTACGTCTACGAAGTATTCTGATCTACGCCTCTGTGCTCGCAGGGGACCCTTGTCTTGGGGGACCTAGTCAAGGTCGGAGGTGCTGTGGAGCGCTGTCAGCCACTCTCTTCCGAGCTGCTGCGAGTCTGCTTGGCCGGGCGGGAAAGGCTGATTCGTCGCTTCGATGACGCTTTTTCCCCATGGGTCAACGACCTTGGAAGCCCCGGAGTCTGCCTACGCCGACCCCAGTGTGGTCAGATAGGGAAGAATCTAGTAGACACGCTGTGGCGACCACAACCGCAGCTTTGCCTGATGATACATCCGTGGGAGGGCTTCGAAAAAGAGCTCAAGGAAATGGACAAAGGTCCTGATCTCAAGAACGAACTGTGTTCCGAGTGCTACAGCAAGGCGAGGAGGGCGTATGTGGAGGAGAGGGAGGTTACGTGGAACCTTTTACCCTCCTATTTCGACCTCCCGGACTGGAATACCCTCAACGCACCAAGTGCAGCCTGATTCAGGGGAGAATATCCCACCTCAATTATGTCCCGCTCTAGCTTGGGGTCCTAACTCCAAGGGCAGGTGCCTTGAACCTCGATTTACCTACCATTTGTCTGTTAACCTTCGCATTTTTGATACTTCGGAGGGTATTAGCCCACCCTGCTTCTCCCCCCTTTCCTTCGACGACTGACAGAAGGGATGGCGTTATATAACCTCGCGTTTGCGGTAAGTATATCCACACCCTGTCAACCATCGTCAACCTCGGATTCTCTCGAGCGACCAGAGCACCGACCTGGACACAGGCTGGACAGTGCACGCATTGCACAGGAAGGGCTGGACTTTGCCAGAAGGCTCGTAAGTCTCGTCAGGACGGGGGCCCACCCGTCTGTTGAAGGATAGCGTAGTGGTTAACGTCTGCTTCAGATGTGTGCACGTTTGCGAGATGTTGACGCCCCATCGTGGTGAAGTGTTCCCTCCCACCCACACATCATGGTCATACCATGGGTAACCTTCGTCGATATGCCAAGGGCGCCTGAAGCATCGTCCCGCCAGTAGACCACGAGGCAACACACGTGTAAGGTTCGAGCCCCAGATTCTGACACGCCTTTCGCCCCAACTGTCATCTACGCCCGCTACACCCCAGATGTCTGAGGGTCATATCACCAACACCACCAGTCCGGAAAGACCAGGGGGGTCCTGCCAGTACAGCGGAAGGCCCGTGAGGCGTTCGAAAATCTGGCTCAGCGACGGCAACATTGTCATACAAGCTGAGGGTTTGCAGTTCAAAGTCCATCAGGGTTATCTAGCCAGATTGTCCACAGTATTTGCTGATGTCTTCTCTATGCCTCAGCCAATAGGTGGGTTACAGCCGGAGGTAGACGGATGCAACATTCTCCAACTTCAGGACTCTGCACAAGGCCTCACTGTCGTTCTTTCGGAGATCTATGATCGGTGAGCCCCGGTTTCTCTAATGCACTACAGCTTCGACCATTGAATTGCTAACCATCATTTACTTACGGTGCTTACAGTGCTAAGGAGGCCATCCGACGCCTTGACGATATCTTCGCTATGATCCAAATTGGAAGTACGAAATACAGCATATCTTCAAGGAAGGTGTGTCTAGGCTCAGGGCAGAGTTCCCAGAAACACTTTGGGAGTTCAGTCGAGCCAAGGCCCGGATCGGCTGGCTTGGGATAGATGACGAGGGCGCCGGAGAAACAGATGTTTTAATCCGCATCGTGAATTTCTGCACCGCATGTAGCGACATAGATGAGCTCACTTTGGCCCTCCCTGTTGCTTATTACTGGATCAACTGCAATCAATTGTGAGTGGCATATCAATTACCAATTGCTCTCGATTTACTCAGTGGCCGTACACTCCGATCCGCCCCTTGTCAGGAAACCATCTTGCTGGGCCCAGAGCCCAGGGTTGACAACTCCCCAGGAGTATCGCTGTCTGTCGAAGCCCAGCGTACTGCCCTCCTCTGTCGACACACGCTACTCGAGCGTTACAGCGAATTTTTTGCCTGGGTGGATAACATTGGCCAATTCGGGAACACCTTTACTAAAGCACCCCATCCGCAACATTGTTCAAGGATGATCCTGGACTTGACAAAGGCAATATGGCAGCCGGAGTCTCCTGGGTTTGATGATTCAGACATGGGATGTGCTGGAGATACTCCTGTAGATGAGATTGGGGACTAGGTTGGAGCTAAAGTCGCTTTTGTGCGACGCATGGGGGAGCCTTGAGGGCGCATGGAAGGAAGAGAAAGGCTATGGAACGATTTACCGAGAATCTTCGGTTTCCCATCTGGAGCAGCCCTCAGTAAACATGGGCTCCCTTAGCTTAAGGAAGGGTTTACCCTTTCCGACTTCATACGTCACGTCGTGGTAGGTTTTGAGCCAATTTTGTGTTGCTGAATGGCACCGCTCGGTGTTTGGTGTAGTAGACGATGTGGTATTGCGTCAGCAGGTGAAGCCGTACTCTAAACTCAATACATGCATACCATCGTCACCTTTCGCGTGCGATCTTCCTCCCCACCTCACAGGGTACCAGGGTCCAGGAGAACGGCTACAGCTTAAGCGCCCAGCGCTCGGCCCGACTCGGCGAACGCTGTCCTGGGCTCGGTCCGTTCCAGCTCCACACTTCCGGTTGCGTATCTGGGTTGATTCGGTACTCCTTCCTTTGTCTCCTCGCTGAGCTCGACCTATCATCCTCTCTATTCACGCAAACCAATTTAAGATATGTCCAAGCGCCGGAGAACCGAAAGTGATGTTGTAATCGACGGTGGGGAAGGTCGCGAACCTGTGGTGCGTTCCAACATATGGTTGGAAGACGGCAATGTGGTCCTTCAAGTCGATAGCATGCAGTTCAAGGTCCATCGGGGCGTGCTTAAAAGGGTTTCTACCATTTTCTCGGACATGTTTTCGTTGCCTCAACCGACGGAAGTGGACGGGGCTGTCGAGGGATGCCCTGTCGTTCACTTGCAGGACACCACGCAGGACGTGGAGTGCCTGCTGTCGATTCTCTACGATTAGTGAGTCCTCCCTTCGTCCGTTGTTATTCTCCGCTCTGGCTCACAGGCCGCTATCGAAGCAACTATATTACGAAGGTGGCACTTCCTTTCAGAGTCGTCGCTTCCATGATCCGCATGGGCAGGAAATACGATATCGACTTCATTCTCAAGGATGGGATCCGAAGGCTGGATAACGAATTTGTTACATCCTTATCCGACTGGGACAAGATTATCAAGCGCGAGGGTCCCAGCAGATGCCTTACAATTGCCGAGGAGCCCAACACAACCTACAAAGCCGCAGAGTTTGCCTGGTCGTCTGATATACCTGAAGTACGTCGCATACTCCCGTTTGCGCTTTTCTTATGCAACACCAGCACCCTTGTGAGTACCGGCTTCACTATGAGTTATCTCTAACAACTGACAACCCAAAACGCATCGTGCCTTTAATTTTCAGGACCGTTTGGCAGTTGCAGAGCGCGAAGTGGCGGAGGGAGTTACTGAAAAATATGAACCAATGTCTGAAGGCTTGCTACGGCTATGCCTGGTTGGCCGCCAACGCCTTCTTCACCGCTTCAACGATGCATTCCAGTGGCTCGACTCGATTGGGTACGATGGCTGCATCAACCCTAAAGCCTGCCGGGATGCAGCGAAGACCCTGACGAGTTTCTTATGGCGACCAGCTCCACGTATCCCTCATTTGCTTATTCCTTGGGAATGGTTGAAGAAAAATATCGGCGACCCAGCTCTGGTATATACCGTCGATTTGGAACGAGGGCTATGCAGAAATTGCTACAATATGGCTGCAGAATCCCACATGGACGCGAGGGGCATCACCTGGGACCGGCTGCCATTTTACTTCGACCTTCCCGAATGGGGTGTGCTCAACCCCGCAACATCAATTTGACCTCGTCTTGTTCTGGTGGCAGGATGGTATCTTCTGGTTGCTTCGGTGGACGACAATACAATTGCCGTTCGAAGGACTCCCCGCGGCGTTGATTTTCGAGGGCAGACGCCGCCGGATAGTCTACTCATGTCCAAATGTATCCCCGCGACCAACGATGATAATATGCACTTCCGAACAACTCACTTGACTGAGGGCAAGTCGGAATGAAAATGAGGCCAGTCCTCCGCGGCTACCGCCTGGGTCTGAATCTTTAACTTCGAACTTCACCTCACTTCTCCGCCCCGTGAACACGGTGCTCTCCCAATGATATACAAGCGCCCACAACAGTCGATCTCTGACGTTGTCGGCTGGCCTAGACATCGAAATCCGTGGAAACTGACAACTCTCCGTCGTTGCACTCATTCTTCTCGATGGCTCTTGGGGTCGTATCTTAGGATTTCTGTGCTCCTCGGACAGTCCGATTCTCAAAGCGGGTGGATGTTCGACGACGTTCGGAGACGGGCCCCGGGCATCGTCCCTATTTCACCGCAAATAAAGAGGGCCGAGGGGAGTCGGGCAATCTGAAAGCCATCCAGCGACCCTGCCGTAAACTCGCTCGGACTTGCTCGAGAGGCTTGCCCCCATGAGCCCCCATGCCGCTCCCAACCCTGACGGTTGCATTTCCGGCAACCAAATCCAGGATGAGCACGAGCGGGTGCGGTTGGCGCCCAGGTGGCTCCTGGTGGCTCCAACGGGGTTTTTGACTCGGGATTTATGATTTTTCAAAACACAGGAAATGACTGGAAATAGCGGGATATGAGCAGCGCCCCCGCCGCGCGACCCATGCTACATCAATGATTGGGCTTGAAACGTAGTCCGGGTCGCAGCGGGTTGCACAGATCCGACTGTCGGATATGAAGCTGAAATAAGGGTCGGGAGGGGCGGCGGCTAGCGACGGCGCTTCAGGGGTCTCTCAAAAATGTAAACACTGTTCCGCATTTGAATGGCCTCCCGCCTGTTTGCTTGTGGACTCTCGCTCCGCCGAAGCTCACCGCGCATCCAATAAACTCTAACCGGTCATCAGGACGCAAAGAGACGGGGGGATGCGATTGGCTCTCCTTCGTCTGACGCCGCTTGACGCCCGCAAGCAATTGGCTCCCAATTCCAAACATTACATACAGTGGGTGACTTGCCATAAGACTTTTTGAATATATCTGAATAGATTCAGAGTAAATCGGGGCCTGTAGACCTCCCAAGCCGACATGCCGGGACATGGGCGCTGAAATTTTGATGGGAGAGGGTCTGAATAAAACGGAATCTATTCAGAGGGTCAGGACCCCCCGAATAGATTCTGAGGCGCTCGAATAAACCCTGAACTGCCTTATTTGTACTTAGATCCTCTCACGAGCCTTCCATGACCGGCATTCGTGAGAGTGAGTCTCGATGTTGCTTCAGCGCGACCTCAGCGACTCCTCCCTGAGCATATGCCCATGCCCATTGGCGGTCTTTCCTACCTTGCTGATTAACACTGAAGTGCAACCAAGGTATTTCACGATGTTCCCTGAGAGATCAGGGCACCTGCACCTGCCATCCAATAGCCAAACCGACAGTGATCATACTGGCCCCTCTGAGGGAGACCACCGACGGTCAAAGCACTGAGATTGAAGGTCCGAAGGGAAATGACACGAGTGATCCCTCATCGAGGAGTAGGGCGACCCAAGAAGCAATAACGCTTGAGTCAAGTGCCTGCGAGTGGTGAACCTAGCCTGGGGCACGGCGCCGAACCATCTATTCGAGATTTAATCTGGTTGGATACCCCGGCGCTTATGGTTTACTCAGCTGAGTATTATAATCGAACTTCGAACTCCGATGACAGGCCCAGATAATGTGAAAACATATTTTAATCTTATGGCAAGTCACCCAGTTGCTAACCTCGTTTCTAACGGCCTGACAGGAGGCCGGCGATAAGTACATAGGGGACAAAGGACGTCATGTCCGGATGGCATTCGATATTTTCGGGGGCGAGAGTCCAGTCCAGGGACACGGGAATCACATCCCATTGTAGCCTCAAAGACACATTAGACCCAATGGAATAAAGGTCCACCCGTGTTCAGACTCAGTTTACTGGCACCCGGCTATATAAATCTGTGCTTGCTGTGCATCATCCCTCACCCACGCCGACGACATACCCCGCATCCCCCACCTGCTTGTGCTCCTCCTATTTCCCAGCTCCAGCTCCCTTGGACCTTGCAAGCCTTGATCAAGACCATCTTCACCCCCAACACCACGCAAGTACTCTTGGATTACCAAGCCCGATGTCGTCCCCAACAGAGAACGCCCAAGACTTCGCCAAACTCTACGGTCACCTCCCACCTGTCTACCAGCCTCACGATTTCGCAGGGCGAGGAGCACGCGCGGTACGTTCGTCCCCCACTTAACGCCCATAATTTCATCCTCATCCCTTGTTCCCACATCAGAAATGGCGCACTGCTATGCAACAAGCCCTCCCCGCACTCTACCTGCCTGCTGGCCTTGAGCTCCGTGAAGGCAACCACTACCAACCCCCTCGATTCGACTTCGGCTGGAAGCTCACCACTGAGGAAGTAGCGTCCATCTGCCAACAGCACGGGTTGAGGGCAGCAGATTTTGTTGGCAGCGACCCCGCACGGCTACCAGCCCAGACAGCGCTGAACAGCAGCCTCAAATCGATCCACCCTGAAGCACCGTCAATACGAATCGACACCATCCTTGTAGGCGAGGCGACACCGGGGATCTGTATCACACTCACGGATAATCATCGCGCGGGGAATGCGAGGCCGTTGAGTCGGTCGATTGAGGCGGTGAGAGGGTTCCTAGGATTGGGGGAGGCGAGGGAACCGGGGTGGTATTTGGACTCGAGATGGAGTCATTGGCAGTGGCAGAGTTCGGACGGGTTCAAGCTCACAGGTTTGAGCAGGGCGTCTCAGGATGGGCGGTGACATTCCCGGTTCCCTCACGATCGTCTCTCTGCACCCTTGTTGTACATTGCCTCCCCACATCACATTTGCCCCGTTGACGGTCGCATCATCGCATTCCTATTCATTTTAGGGTACCTTAATCGCCACTATAATTCTGTACGCCCTCATTAATACTTCATCTACGCATACACGATTTGCCAAGACAGAACATGGGGACATGAAGGGACGTACGCGCGTGTCTCAGGCCCCAGGGCCAGGGGCGACCGGCGACCAAGGAAGAGTAAGTGAGGCGAACAAGGACGCGAAGAAGCCTACTCCAGGGACACGGTCGTCCCGATGGGACAGTCTAACCCGGTGCACGCGTCCCTATCCCCAGGCCGATGGGATACAATCCCGACGTCAGTCGCAGCGAGGAACGTCCCGTCAACAACAATGCTGTGATCGTCCTTCATATCCGAGAGGTCGTCAGCAGACACGAGCTCAGGAACGGTGACGAAGCTGAATTTGAAAGGTTGGTCCTTGTTGGGGAGTTCGATGGAGGTATTGGCGTCACCGGACTGGATGAAAAACTAGATGAATCGGTGAGTAATGCGGCTAAGAGAGAATAAGGTTGGGAACGTTACCTGGATGCTGGTACCTGGGGCAGGGGCAACTTCGCTGGAAAGAGCAAGTCCACCGCGAGAGGGGTCCCCAGATGTAATATGGAACATTCGGTAAGGCTTGCCGTCTGGCCCTACTTCGCCCACAAAGACGCGTTCTTTTAAGAAACGGAAGGCTGCTGGGTTCGACGCAGTCGTCCCGGGGGTGTTCTCGAGGATCCGGAGAAGGAGTTGCGTGGGGTTTGTTTCATCGTTCAAGGTATGGATGATGTTTCCTTGGGAGCTGCGTCGAGAGTAAGCACATTGACTCCAGGACTATGTGCATATCGCGTACCCTCGGACAGTCATGAGCTCTGATATTTGTTGGAGGTTTTGGAACTGTGTTCGGGTCTCGTACTGTTTCTTTAGAGCCAAGCCGACCGCACCAGTGGAATGTATGCTGTTTTGGTGCAACAACGTGGCTGGTAGCTCCGTCACGGTCAAAGTAGGAGTAGCAATGAGGCCAACCCTCGACGTCAGCGGGAACGAGTGGGAGAGAGACCGCGAGAGCCCCTGGTACGCTCGATCTGTGAAATACACCAGAGAATGAATGTCTTCTTGTCTGGGACTATGTCAGGTTTCTGTGATTCAAACAGGGTGGGGGAACGTACCGCGAGTCCCCAATGTCAATAGAAGGCGTCTTGGCTCCTTCATCCTTCCTCCCCCACACATCGTCCCAAGAAACGTTCCCGCTCAATGGCCACGGCTCAGCCTCCTCGATCTTCCTGAACGAGTGCCAGCGTCCAACCTGGGGTTGGCGGTCCCCAGCAATCGTAGACCGAAAACAAACGGCTTCAGAGGGCTCGAACACACCGATGGAGCAACTGAGGTATCTCGAAAGGTCATTCTTTGCGGTGCGAATCCCTGAGAACGAGCTTGATAGACACCCAGCTGTCTGCGACTCGTTTATGGACCGTAGAAGTTGCCAGTAGTGGGTCCAGTCGACCGAATCGTTCGAAGACAGCGCGAAGAGGCAGACAAGATTCTGCCTGGTGTATTTTTCTACGACATTGCGGATTTGGCGCTCGAGGACGGAGGGGTTGCGAGCAAGGATGGTGGTCAACTGGAGAGGCATGCTGACCCAGGCCTAGCTTGTTTTCACACCGTCCTGATCGTGTGTGGTCGCCGTCGGCGACGGTGACGGCAGCGACGGCTTGCCATTGAACCACCATCACCTCTGTGCAATGGCGTCAAAACCATCTCAGGGGGTCGAAGAATACCCCTCTCTTCTCTGGATTGCGTGCGTATATCGTTTGTTGAGGTCAGCCGAGGATAACCAGACGTTTTGCAGCGTTCCATCCGTGGTCCTGGTGTCCGCATATTTCATCAACAGGTGGTGGAAGGCGTACCAGTTGAAGAACTATGGGATTGGGAAAGGGGGTGCGTCTGCCCAGGGTGTATTCTATTAACCTCCTCGACTAAATTTGCCTCCAGCACCCGGATTTCAAACTGGGGTTCGTCGCGTCCGAGTGACTCCAGATGTGGCGCTCAGAATACGACGCGGGGAACAAGTTTCGCCTGAGGAGATCGCTGCATCTGTCAGGAAGATGGAAGAAATGGAACGCCAGGGCATAAAGCCGACGATACACATGGAAGACGAGAAACCGTTTATCCGCGAGTCAGATGCGACCTCGTCAGACACACCTGCTGAGCCTGTAAACGAATGGCTGCCAGAAAACTTGACGAATGCGACGAAGAGGAAGAAGGGGAAGCGACGATAGAGAGGTCGTTCCCGGTGAGTTGTGGTTCTCACCCCACGTTCATTGTGCTCATCTCTGGAAGTTTAGTATAGCCTATATATGTGCTACTCACATCTATATCCTTATTTTGACCATGCACCCCGCCATGGCGACGGAAAGATTCCCCCTGCGACACACCACAAGTCTTCGCCATTTAAACGTACTCTTAATGCGCAGTTCGCCCCGTAAGCCCGCTCCCATTGACTTTGGGCTTGGCACTATACAGTACGACGCTCGGACTTCTAACGAACCTGGAGACTGGTTCTCGCGGACATCTTCTCGGCGAATTTCCTTCCTTGAATTCGCAGTGAGAGCTACAGGTCTTGCCCGTGTGGCCCCAGTTACTCCGCTCGCTACCGAGCTCTGTCTGCACCGGGGTATAGCCGCTTGGAGTAGTATAAGACGGTTGCTCCCAGTTGCCGTGGTTCTTCAGCACATTTCAACAAAATGCGTTTCCCATCTCTGGTCGCTCTCGTCTCCCTCGCGTCGTGCGCTTTTGCTCAGGACGTCAGCATCTCTGATGTTGTCACCGCGTTCAATAACGCCAATGTACGCCGTTCACGTTTCGCCGTGAAGGTGCACTCCTAATATCGGTACCGCAGGTCCCCAGTGTCTTTGGTATCAACTTCAACCCCACGGCCCTCCTCCAGGTGACCTTCACCAGGAACGGGCAAGCGACCACCTTCAGCTCTGGTGCTAACGTCCCACGAGATGGTACGTCGTCATTCCCCTCAACCCTCCTTGTCCCCCATACTCAACAAATACCCATTCTATATCAGCTACCTCCCCTATCCCCACCTTCAAGCTCACGGGCACGACCGACCCTGGCCCATACGTCATCGCGACCGTCGATCCTGACGGTGGTCAGTTCGGCCAAGTCCGCCACTTCCTCGCTGGGAACTACCAGAACAGCAACGAGGCTCTCACTAACACCAGCCAGCCCATCACCGCATGGTTCCAACCCAGCCCAGGTGCTGGAAACCCTGCTCACCGGTAAGTCTGTCGTCCATGGGGGACTAGTTGTCGAAAGCATAGGAGCGAATCTAACTTTGGGAACGTAGATATGTCTTCTGGGCCTTCAAGCAGTCTGCCAACTTCAACCAGCAACGCCTGGTCACCGCCCAGACCTTCATTGGCAACTGGAACTTGAGTTCCTTCGCTTCTCAGACCGGGCTTGGTGACCCAGTTGCTGCCTCCTTCATGCTCGTTAGGCAGTAAATGACAGGCCAATCGCCACACCCCCTGTACGATTGTGGGCTGAAATCGTCATCAAATCGAATACCTTATTCCAAGCCAATGCCGAGTTGCAACTGAATTATAAGTGGTACTTCATCTCACCCTGAAATGGTTGATTCATTGGGTTTGCTCCAAGTCTTCCCCACAATTATGAGCGATTCGTCTGGCACTGTAAAGACTGGCTGACTGACCGGCTACGTTTCTTCGCAATTACCGTCTCCTTTGACTTCCCAGAGACTTCGATACCATACGCCTCTCCTTGATCTCTTAAACCAAGCGAACGTGAGTCTTGAGGGTATGGTGCTGTATTCGTTGCTAATGAATGCACTTTCCCGGTCACCCAGACCCCCCAAGCCCTCAATATCAACTTCCAGCCCAAAGCCTTGCTTGAGGCCGCGTACCTCAGGCTTCTGGCAACCACGTAACCTCCAGTGCGGGAGACCAACTTCCCCGGAGCGATGAGCATTGCATTACCCCCATACCGTTCTCACCTTCGTTGACATCTTTCTACCAGCCGCTGGCTCATTCCCAACGTTCACCCTCCGCGGGTTGCGGGACTCTGGCCCCTGGTGATCGCAGTCGTCGACCCGGATGTTCCCACTTCCCAGAACCCGTTCGTCCGTCATTACCCCGACAGGGACTAGATCCAGAAGCCCTTCAGCACAAGCGGGAAGGGGGAGTGCACCGGCCAGACCGCACTTATCACCGAATACAGGCAGCCCAGCCCGCGGAGTGGGCCCGATGCTCATAAGTAGGTGCGCGTGTAGTCTTCAATTCATTTCCCCACTCATACCGATCGCAAACGACGCCTCGCAGGCATGTCGTCCTAGTATACAAGCAGCTAGATGGCTTCAACGACCAACAGACTATCACCCCTGAAACGTCGATTACGGGCTTCAATATCAACGACTACGCGATCAACAACAGACTCGGGGACCCCGTCGTAGGCACTTTCATGTTTGTCGCTTTCTAACAGTTCCTGGATATTTGACTCCGGCAAGCCCTGGGCGCCTGGGCGCTTAAAGTTAGCGGCCTCGGACACGTTGGCATGTTTCCCCGATTCTGTCGTCCATTCTGCCCTGTCAGTATGCAATCCATAGAATGCCACCATCATCTCATCTTTTTGTCACGTTCCATGCTCCCCTCCCCGCCTAAGTCGCCGAAAGCCTGAGGCGCTGCAGCGTTCCCCGAAATGATCGTAAGGTTGCGGTCCGTATGCGCATCGACCGGACGCGCGACGGATATAAGGCACTGGTTATCAGCGCCTTTTCAAAGTAAACCCTGGAGCACCCTGGAACCTGCGACGGGCCAGGATCTCGTGTACACCGAACACCCACCTCTCCTGCGATATCGGTCAAATGGCACTGCACGTGGAAAACATGACGTTGATGAGCCTTGATGAGCTTGATGAAATGTTGCCACACCGTTCATCTTTCCTTTGTAACGGTCACTATATATGTAGTGAGAGGTCCTTTCAGAATGGAATTGGTATATATCTTTCAGGGAGTCCCCCCTTTGCCTCGCTCCCCTCGCCCTCGCCCAAGCTCGCTCCGATCTCATAAGCAAGCGTTCCCCAAGCCGTCAGCCACCTACGACGCCTCCCTGCTACCGCCGAACCTAACAGGTAATCCGAATCTCAGCTATGACAGAAGCGAATGGAGGACCATCGAGCCCGGGCAGTCTGAAGCGGAGAAGAGTCTCGGTTGACGAGGAAGAGCGAGGTAAGCACCTAAACACCGAAGATCTACTTCTCCTAGGGGCAAACGCTGACAGCGCTAATTTCTGGCATATCCTGTCAACGTAACAGAACCCATCCCCCTAACAAGATCATCTATCTGGTTCGACGACGGAAGCGTCGTCCTGCAAGCAGAGAACGTCCAATTCAAGGTCCATAGGACTATCCTCACACGACACTCCGTGATCTTCAAAGACACATTTGGTGTTCCCCATCCGACGCATTCAGAGCCCACAGTGGACGGGTGCCCCCTCCTCCACCTCGCGGATTCTGCGGAGGACGTAAAGCACATGCTGCTAGCTCTCTACGACAAGTACGAGGCCCAATCGCTCCAAGGAACTCTATGCCTGACCGGAATGCGCAGATGCTACAATCCCCGAGAGGCTGTGGAGTTCAATGTCCTGGCCGCGATGATTCGTATGGGGAGGAAGTATGAGATCGACTACCTCAGGGAAGAAGCTCTGGTCCGGCTGACGACGGAGTTCCCCACAACCCTCACCGAATGGGACAAGCTGCCCCACTTCTACACACAAATTGTACACCAAAATGGCATACTATTCGACATCATCGAACTTGCTCTCCAAAGCGACATCAAGTCTATCCTCCCAGCTGCGTACTATCTATGTATCCAGGAGCTGGTAAGTCTCCCGGCAGCTCCTTTCATTGGCCGAAATACTGAGGAGCATCCAGGACGACCTCCTCTTCGGTTCAAAAAGAGAAGATGGTTCAACAGCCAAAGTTCCCCCGGAAATTCAACTGATTTGCGTTATGGGCCGAGAAAAACTCCTCCGAGCCCAAGCGGAGCACCCTTACAAATGGGTCGAATCTGTAGGATCCATCGACAAATGCTGTCAACACAGCCGGTGCACAGAGGCAGCGCGTAACATCACCAAGGCCCTTTGGGTCCCCATGCCGGAGCCTGCACGAACGCTGGAGAAGTGGAACGAATTTTCGACGATAGTACCAACGCACGTCAAGGCTCTCTGTGCGCAGTGCATAACGTATGCAAGGATATCTCACGAGGAGGGGAGGGAGTACCTGTGGGAGCATCTACCCACGTACTTCGGTCTGCCGGGATGGGAAGAGTTGAAGAATTTTGATGAATGAGGGCTTCGTTAAGAACTCAAACACTCTTATGCATCATGGATTATGCTTTTACCACTTATTTAACATCATGTACTGCACCTCCCACTTTATGCTATCCTTCCCCGTTTTCTTCGACGCAGGACCACGCTATTAACGGAGGCAGATTTACATCTGAGTGCTAACTGATGGCCTTGAAAATAGGCGCCCGTCGCGTTTCTACCGGAGCCTTGGACGAGGAATTCTCTCTCTCTCTCTCTCTCTCTCGGCCCACTATTTAAGTAAAGGTTTTGCATGGCGGTCATTTGTAGCGATAAGTATCCGATTGATTACGTTGGGGCGTTAAGAGCGTCCCATCCAGGGAGGTCAAAGTAGGAAGGTAATTCATCCCATGTCTCCACTCGGCAGGATAAGAGCGCGTGCTGTGCCGAAAGGAAGCAATTCATGCAGAGTCTTCGGAGGACTACAGGGTTGGCGTCCAAGAAATCCTCCCATGTGTCGAGCACTAGCGAGATCTGTGGTTCTGGCCTCCAAAGGGCGGATATGAGCTCTTTGGAGGCGGTAGAACATCTTAGTTCGCCTCCACACGAGAACTGGTCTGTTCCGAGATTATCCACCCATGCAAATGCCTCGTTGAAGCGAGAGATCAACTTCTCGCGGCCAGCTAGGCAGACACTTTGTAGGCTGGGGGTCAGAGGCCCATGGTCATCGTCTCCTTTGATTATACCGTTCTGTGAGGCAAGCCGTGTGAGTCAAGTCACGCCGAATCGACGAAGGCAGCCAAACTCACGACACCGAGTCTGGTACAACTCCAATAATAAGCCATGGGAAGGACGCCGCGAATCTCCAAAATGCCAGAATGGTGGGCGAATTCGGTAAGGTACTGGAGGTTGTTCGTTGTCACTTGGAATTCTTTCCATGAACTAGCCCCTGGGGTGTCATATTGGGCCAAGGTATGTGGGAACTCCGCCTTCAGTCGCGCTACCACCTCGTCAAAGAGGAACTGAATCTCGTATTTCCTCCCCAAACGCAGTAAGGCGGTGCCAACCCAGGGCGGCATGGCCTTCTTCGAATGGTATCTTCTACCAAACGATAGGTTGAGTCAGGCGCTATGGTAAATAGAAACCTACGACCTACTGGTCGTACAAGGAGCCCATGAGATATCGGACGTCCTCCGCGGTGTCCTGCAAGTGAACAACAGGACATCCCTCGACAACCAGATTGCCTTCCAAAGGTTGCGGAACAGAGAAGACGTCGGCAAATATGGGCGACACCCGCGCCAGTAATCCACGATGGACTTTGAATTGTGTGTTCTCCGCTTGCAACACAACACTTCCGTCCTCCATCCATACGTCGGACCGAGTGAGCGATGAGCCTGCGGTTGTGCTGGCAGTGTCTTGCTGTTCCTCAGCCTCGGCTGGATCAGTACGACGTCTTTTAGGCATATTCGAGCCTTTCCAGGAATGGAGGGCGAAAAACCGGAGCGAGTGGCTGGGACTAGATGAGAGTTGAAGAGGAGTAGTGACGTCGTGTGTTGAGCCCGAATAAAGTTATGGTGGCGCAATTTGCCGGTTCGGCAAGGCCCACCAAGGCATGCTTTAAGCGCCCTTGCGAAAAAGTATATCATCTGCGTTTGGGGTGACTTGGGCCGATAGAAACATAAAGAGTCCAATATCAAGCATCTGCGCGTAATACATCCCACGATGGAAGACCGAAAAACCCTGGCAGGTCGTTCCAAAGCTGTTCCCTCGCTTGCATATGGGACTTGCGGGCGGCTACATAACAGTCGCCACACATCTCCTTCCTAAGAGCCACCCTATCTAGTTGCTTCTGTAAGCGATCCCATGGTTCAAGCATGAGATATAGCTGCGGTTCCGGCTTCCAAAGTATGTTTGTCAAGGGCTCGACGACGTTCGAACATTTTTGAGGGTGTGGACTCGGAGTTCCGCCGAACAGATTGGCTCGAGGGATTTTGTCCACCCACGCGAAGGAGCTGCCGAATCGGTCAAGCAATTTCTGGCGACCGCGAAGGCAAATCTTTTGTGCTTCTGAAGAGAGTAAAGTTGGAGTGCATTGGACACCTTCTCCAATCGGATCGCCATCTAGTATGGTCGTCTGCCGTGTGTGGGATGAGCAGCGGCGTGAGGCTGTGATTAGAGGAACCGCATGGACCAGTCTTTATACAAATCACTCACGAGGTTTCGGCAATTAGCCCAGTAGTATGCAAGGGGGAGAACGGGTAGCAGCTCCTTCATGTCGCCGTGTGTGGTACAGAAGTTCGCGATACGGAACAGGACGTCCGATCCTGCGTCATCGTTATCTATAATGCCACTCCAACTGACAGTATCGTCGACTTTGTCATGTTCTTCCAGTGCTGCTGGAAATTCTGCCCGGAGCCTGGCGATACCCTCCTTCAGTAGGTGCTGGATCTCGTACTTCCTTCCGATTCGGATCATAGCGAGCACAGTATCGACATGTATTTGTTCTCTGGGACTGTAGCAGCTGTTATGAGGTGGGAAGATACACGTCAGACATTTATAGATCAAATAGACGGGGCTTACCGGTCATATATCTCTGACAGAGCGACGAAGAGGTCCTGGGCAGAGTCCTGAAGGTGCAGAACAACGCACCCATCCACGAGTGGCTGAGACCCGTCCACAGGCTGAGGTACTGAGAATACGTCGGAAAATATAGTCGAGAGCCGTGCTAGATATCCCTGGTGGACTTTAAACTGCGTGTTCTCTGCTTGTAAGACGATGTTTCCGTCACTGAGCCAGATTGAGGATCGTGTCGCAAGCGTGACGGTTGCGCTGGTAGCGATCTGAAGCTCCCCCGCACCCTCACTCCCATTGTCAGATTCAACGCGACGTCTCTTGGGCATGAGAAGGGTCTTTACGGTGTTTTGGCTACGAGTGAAGGGGAATTATGTTGAGACGACGCGGTGGTTGCGAACAGAACGGCGCCAGGGGAACTGAGTGGCGAGAGCTGCCATGATGATCATGATGGGTGCCTTGCGGGGATTAAATTTGCCACCTACCAGCATGTTCGCGGCAAACCCGGTGAGCTTTGGGCGCTTAGGCACGCGTTGTTCTCTCCAGACACCTCCCAGTCAGACATGCTATCAAAGCGCACTGTCATTGGCATAAACCGATCCAAGGGTTGTAAAAGACTAGTTGGACTTAAGTAATAGGGTTCCCGGCGCAAGCAGTCTTGGGCGCTTACCCTCCAAACGAGCGTCGACGCCATGGACCAGAAAATATATTCACGGGGTAGGTGGGATTGATATTCGTGGAAGCGCGGACTCACCCTAGCCACTCCACGTCTCAATTTCCCCCCTTAACCCGGTTGCGATGGATCGTCTTGGGTACAATCTCTACAGACGTCAGTCTGGCACTGCCTCCTGGTATCGCATAGGCTGTGATCGTCCCGGGCCCCTCCCGCCCATATGAAGTCCCCTCCTCTTCCCCGCCACCCCCTTCAGAGTGGTAGTTAGGGTCGTCCGAATCCGTTCCTATGGGGTAGTAGTATTGAGGATGGCCGTGATCATCGCTGTCCTCTTCACCCTCCATGATGTCGTAACCTGACCCTCCTTGGGAGGCTTCGCTACCTGACACCGATTTCACAAGTACGGATCTCTTCTTCTTTCTCCTGCCGAACCTTTGTGGAGCTATCCGCCTGGCCGCCGAAGCCAACTTTCCCGCTCCTAGCCTCCGCTTTACTTCGCTGTTCCTCAGCACATCCATGAACATGACCCTGGCCCCGTCGGCGCTGATCCTCCTATTCATCATCAGAGTTGCAAGAGGCATGAAGTGTTCCTGAACCTCGGGTGTCATTCTTTCGCGCAGGGTAGCTTCCAGAAGCGATCCCAAGCTTTGGACGTCCTTCATCGCCTCATCGTGCACGACGTTCGTTCGCGTAGGGGTGATTGGGGACGGGAGTGGTGAAGCGGCGCCAAGGCGCTGAGCCTCTGCGAAGTCGACGAAGTGGTACCGCAACATCCCTGCATCGTGATCGGGGAAGCGAAAGGGTGAAGAAATCCCCGAAACGTGCTTCGCTGGCTTCTTTGCCCTCTGAGCGGACGGTAGGCGCATGAACGAACGAGCGAGATTACACCTAAACCCTGCGACATGATGCTCGTGTAAGAAAGTGAGGCCCTATTCCACATTGTGGTGAGCGGGGACTATAAGGAGGGACAGGAAGAGACCGAGCGTACCTCGAGTAGTTCCTTGAACATATCCAGCTGTTCACCGGGCCCATTCAGAGCTGGATTGTTCTCGACTTCTTCAAGAGGCTCAAAGAAAAGGAAAACATCATCGTCCGGTCTGCCCAGCCTGTCGTCACCCTTGTTCTTATCTGAAATCAGGCACAACCGAGGGCGGTCGACAGCACATATGACACGTGGGGCCGGGTTCCATGCAACATTTCTAACTTCAGCTTGGTTGAGCTCGAGCACGACGCGGAGCTCGGAAGATGAAAGCGGGAGGCGCTTGATCATGAACTGGGGCGATTCTCGGGGATACATGATCTGCGAGAAGTGTGAGGATAGGGTGATCGCCGAGTAATAGAAAGAGCCTTACCAGCTTACGGTGGTATAGGTCATCAGTGTCCTCGAACAGCATCGGCTCCTCGACAAGTAGCTTGTCAAGGATCCGATCGTAGTCGAACAAGCTGCCCCCTGCTGCGCGCGCCTTCGTCTGTTTCGACCTTACCAATACCCTGACATCGCGACCCGTCTCGCTGAGATTCAGGTTGACAAACGCTGCACCCAGGGCCTCGCGCTCGTCACTCGATTCGCCGCTCCTGAACCCTGTTTCGTTCTCGTCAAGGTGAAGCCTCTTTGGTATCGCCGATCCGGGTGTACCACTGCGAGCTCTCTTCTTGCTATCTCCCTCCTCTTTGGCCTCTCTCGCATGTAACCGATGATGGTAATGGGGAACTTGCACACTGAACCCCTTCACCTTCCCCGGCATCCGCTGCAGCGCATGTCCGTGTGTGTACTTGGTCTTGCGAACCCTCTTCCTAAGACCGAAACCCGTCTTCTTCGTGGGCATTCGTGAAGTGTGCGAGAAGTAGTCTTGTAGTTCTGCCTCGCGAGCGTTGTGGTCCTCGAAGCCCTTGACCTCCTGTTCGGAAGAGAACCCTGTCTCCGGGGAGTCAACATCTGATTCTGACCCAGTAGCGGACGCGAGGGAAAGGGTCGAGTCGGTTTCGTAGGATCGTTCGTCGTCGGCTTCGTCTGAGAGGCCGGCAGACAGGGGGTCTGGGACGGGTCCAAGTGAACGACCATCATCGCTGGACCTTGCCCTCACATCCGCAGAGGATGAAGGTGAGACACTGGAGACAAACTGTAGGTGGTTCTCCAGAGGGGAGCGAACCCGGGAGCGTATGTCGTGGTCCAAGATGGCGGAATTGGGGTAGGACAAGGTGTCTGGTGACCACCTACTAGATCTCAACTCGCCCATTGGAGAGTCTTCGCGTGCCAGTGGGGAAATAGATGGGCTATGTGTGACGATGCGGGGGAGGTCTATGCGCTTTGACGTGGCTTCGAAGTCGGCACCTTTGTAGAACGTTGACGTCTGGTCGCTGGGAAGCGTGCGGGCTACCCCAGAGAGGCCGTGGGTTGGTAATAAAGGAGGGGGCGTGTGTGGTCTCGTCCGATGCTTAGCTTGGCCTCGGCTAGTTCCTCGTCTTCCACCACCGCCCGACCCTGAATCACTGCTTCCCGACGAAGATTCGTTCCCGTGAAGCTGATTGTATATGTCGTGGATAGGGTATTGGATGTTAGGGGCCGGCGTCATTGTGATATGCTGGGCTGTAGAACTCCCGTGGGTAGCTTTGATTGGGAAAGGCTAGTGCAGTGACGAGGGGACATACCTGCGGCTCTCTGAAAAGGTCTGTGGTGGGCGGGCGCGCGTCGACGTTGGAATGAAACCCCCGTATGTAGTTTGAGACAAAGGTGATTTGGGTATATGGGGCTCCACGCTTGGACCACAATACACCGCCTTTCAGAGATCGGTTTGCGCAGTTAATTTGCTCATAGTGTTTTGAAGTGTCTTGATCCGGATACCAATGAAAACAGCAACACCCAGTCAAGTAAAGTCAGGGACTACAGAACCACCGCCAAGATGGCACTGACCTTCGCCCGCGCAGTGAGACCAAGATAACTAAAGGGCAAGGTGGACCAGACGCACGATGCAATACTGAGAGGGTGGACTTTTAAAAGGGAGTCTCGGCGAAGTCTACCCTGTCGTCGCTTGGTGAGTGGGATGTACGTGGCAAATGAAGCAAGTTCGAAACAAGCGCCCAGTGATGCGCCATCAGCCTCCTCTTGTGTCCGTTCTGTTCACACAGCTGGACCAGGAGGTACTTGAACACATAAATATACATATCGATTGTGGGATTCGTAACAATTCTAGTGTGTCTCTCTATACCTCCCCACCCTGGAAAACCTAAGTCAAATCGATGAAAATCCTCTCCCCGCCGGGCGGCCCCTTCTGTGGGTTCTTCTCCCTCGCCCTCAAGAGTGGCGGGACATCTGACCTAGGTTTAGAGGACCTTGAATTCCCCGCCTTTGTCCCACTCTTATTCTCATTTGCAGTAGCGAGAGGTTTCACACTCGCCACCTTTACCTCCTCCACCCCACCGCCCTCGTCCTCGTCCTCATCGCTCGAGATTTCATACACAGGCAGTGACTTCAGGTCGATCTTGTTCTTGATCATTCCGAGGTTGAGTCCGGGCTTAGGTGCGGCCTTCTTCAACCCGCCAGGAGGAGCCTTACCACTACTTCGTGATTGGGGCGTAGGAGAAGGTGCTCTCGTTGGGGCTTTGGATGAGGCAGGCGAGTAATGGGAGGCAGACTTTCGCGGGGATTTTCTATATCTATCTCGCGAATCCGAGTCGGAGTCAGAGATGGATAGAGTGCGTTGGAGGTGCGACCGTGACTTCGATAGGGACAATGCAATAGAGGACGCCATAGATCCTCCTTTGGCCTTGGACGCAGTAGTACGAGCTGGGAACAGGACAGGAAGCTCGTCGTCTTCGAAGTCAATTTCCTTGGTCCGTTTCGATGTGCCTAGTTTCTGAGGAGACGGCGTTCGCGAGGCAAACAGGTCATCCGAATTGAAGGATTCGTTTGCTTTTCCTTCGACAGACAGGTCGTAGTCGTCGAAAAACTTGAGCTGGACGGGTGCCGTTGGCTTTCTACTTGGTCCTGCGACTGCGTTTGTCTTGGTAGTGGCCGTCATGCTGGTCCCCTTCGTTGCACCCGCGGAGATCGCCGACTTGCTCGTCGTTCGCTGAGCTTTCTCAATCGCTGAGGAGATATTCCGTGCACTTGGCTTGCTTGCAGGGAAGAAACCCGTAATAGTCGAGCTGCCTGTCACAGATACCGATGTCGAGCTCGAAGACTTGGCTTTTTTGGTCAAGTCCCTGACACCATTCCGCCGTGTTGGAGATGGTGATGGTGCAATCTCGCTGCCAGAATCAAATGCGTCGAATACGGTGTCGGATCGCGTGGGTAGAGCGGAGCTGCTAGTTGGGTGTCGTGGGCGCGGCGCAAACAGCCGGGACGGCGACGGAACCTCGTCGTCACTATCGTCGTCGTCAGACGAGAGGCCAGGAGCGGTAAGTCTCATATTTCCTACGACCTTGGCTTTCGCCTTTGTCGAAGTCGAGATGGACACGGCCTTACTCTTGCTGGTAGCTGCTGGTCGTCGAGAGCTGGTCATAGCCTTGGCCTTGGGGGGAGAAACGGGGAGAACATCGTCCCCGTCGCTCACTTGCGCTGGTGCTTTCCTCGATCGAGCAGGCGCCTTTGGTTTAGGCGGCGAAGCAGTTGGCTCGTCTCCGTCGGTATCCTCTGTCGCCTTTTTCTTGCGACCCCTGCCTTGCCCCTTGTTCGCCTTCTTTGCTGCCTTTTTCGCCTCGACCTCGTTGAAAGAATCCACCAACGTCGGCTCGACGATGTCAACCATGCACGCGGGCATCCACACTCTCATATGGTCCAACGGGTCCTTGGCGGCTTCTTCTTTGGCTTCCTTGTCTTCCTTGTCTTCCTCGTCCTCCCATTCGTCGGTTGGCTTTTCGCGAGTGCCTTTGACCCCCAATTCTGCGAGGTGAACGAGTTGTGCCGGAGATATCTCTAGCCGGTACTCCAAGATACCATCTGTATACACGTGGTTCCTCGTGGAGTGAATCTTTACGATGAGCGGATCGTCTTCCTCGTCATTGTCGCCTCTGCGCTCTCCGATCCCCAAATGCGAAAAATGTTTTACTATCATCTTCGAGGGCGTCCCACAGGTGCCGGGATCGAGCCTTCTCCCCGTTTTCGAAGGTGTGTTAAACGGTTGAGGTTTTGAACAGGGTTTAGCCCTGTTCCCCGCCTCGATGTCCAGCACTGCCCTGCGCAAAATACGCAGAACAGCCGAATGCCATATAACAGTCCGGAAGCGCTTGATAATCGACTCCTTGTAGCCCCACTCAAAGAAGAATTCGCAGATCTCTGCTATCTTGGGAATGTCAGGCTCCTTGTCCCACCGTATGTCGCCTGAGCGGTACGGTTTGCCCATGGACTCGGACGTAACGGGGTCGACATAGGACATGATCACGTCGATATCGGGGAAGTCGTTCCTAAGACACTTGGCGAGTGCTGGCGACTTCCTCCCGATCAGCCCTCGCGAGTTGGTCTGGATTTCATGTCGCACCTCGGTCCTCCAGGAATCCAAAAACACCGGTAACTGATCTCGGGGTAGAGTCGTCACAGCTTGGTAGAGCGTATCGCCGAAGCCACACTTCGCGAGGGCCACGGCGGTCTTCATGCCGCAACGTTCCAGACCAGTGTGATAGTCTCCTCCACTAAGGAGACCGATGAGAATGAGGCCGCCTCTCGTGAGTCCGATGTCTGGGTGTTCGTTGAAGTCAGAGAACTTGAAAACCAGAGTGTGGTTCTTGTCGTCCTTGCCAAGGGCGTTCAGAGCGGGGTTAGACTTGTTTCCGGATAGATTGTTGCTTGGGCTGTGGAACGTCAACGAAGAACCCAGAATGCGAACGAGTGTGCGCACTTGCGGATGACAGTCGTAGCTCCAAATAGAAAGTTATCCACGTCGTCTGAGAGCACCCCATCGATGACCCCGAGTTGGTTGAGGTATGCTAGCTCTGCTTCAGCTTCTCCAGGGGCCTGGATACAGCCATTAGCCAAAGACCCCTCGAAAAAGGGATGTCACGTACCGTACGATGTTCAAACCCAAACGCCTCAATGATTTGCTTCATCGACGGAATAAGCTTATGAGGCGTCTTGTTAATTTTCTTTCCCCTCTTGAAATCAGGCCTCTTAGGACCATCAAAGACGAAAAGGGGTAGAAAAGGACTCTTCATGAGCGTGGCGCAGCGGAAGAAAAGCGTTCTCAAGTGAGGGTTTTCACCCTCCTTGCCGTACTCCATATGCACAGACCAGATGCTGGCATCTATTCCGATTCTATAGCCCCGTACGCCTTGAGGGTTCTTCTCAAAGCCTTCGGTTACCGCGAGATGGGTCAGAGACCGGACTTTCCCGGATGGTCGAATGACCTATAGGCAATGTGAGGGGTTAGCATAGTATTTACAGGAGCATGCTCACATCCCAGAGCCCAGGAACGCCCATTTCAAACAAAAAGAACGCGTCGGTGGTTGTGGTAGAGGTCCAAGTGGCGACAATAATTAATTGCTGGCGAAATCGAACACGCGGTCACGTGTACCAATTTAGACGCCCCTATCTTGGAGTCCCTTGTACGCGTTGGTTGTCTCGATAGCGGAAGTAAGGCGTTGGAGCAGAATTTGGGGCAGCAAGGCACGCGGCCAGGGCATATGCTCTATATATGTGGTGTCACGCTTGCTGGGTCAGACCATCAGTCAAATAGTGCTGGTTTTCAAGCCTACCTACCCCGACCAATATGCCTGGAATGATCACAATATCGTGCATACGTATAGATTCAAGGTTTGCGAGCACGATGGAATTTGAACCAGAGTAGAGTATCTGGGCTACTGCTTTGTGGGGTATGGGGACTCCAAGTCTGCCATGTTGAGCCATCTGCGACTGTAGTCATCGGTCGAGGCATTGAACTTGCCCACCCCCACAAACAGCGGGGTGCATAGGCGTTGGTGATCACATTGCATGCATGACCCGATGTCACAAGGGAGCGGCAAGCCCCCAGTTTGTTGGTCCATCTCTTCACTGTGTGGGGTTGGGTAGCAGTAGTGCAGCACCAGCCGTGCATATGACCTACAGCCTCGACCCTCCGAGCTTACAGCCGCGAATAAAAGTATGGTATCCTGGTGGTCCAACTTCCAATTGAAGGTGTCGATAACCTCCTTCGAGCTGCGTAGCAAGTAATAGAGATGAGGGTGTGAGGGCCTGGGAGAGACCGGAAACTGACAGATGCCTTGATATACTCCTGGACGGTGTAGTCTGAATTCAAGATAGACAATGAGACTATGCCGAGATGGAAGTCGTGTAGGAACTCACGGATGAACCTGAGCTGATAATCTGACGGCTCTTCTTCCACATGGGACAAATCCAAGGGATCTTCTGAGAAGATGGTTCCTGAGCGCCAATTTGAGATGCCACATTCGTTAGCAGAAGGGGAGCTAACATCAGGATATGTCTGTTCGAGACCAACAAGCCCTTGACAGGAGGAAAGGATGAGGCCCACCGGTGCGAGATCCGTCGGGTTGATGGCAAGTTGTTCCATAGAGAAAGACAGGGCATGTCGAATAAGAGCCACAGATAGGGGCTCTCGACTGTGAAGAAGCCATGTGATAACTCGATGAGTATTCGAAGCATCCGCTACACTTTGGGCGTCGGTGCGCTCCTGGTGAGACTGTACATATCGTCGATCCCTGACGGAAGGCCTTCAAGTGCTTCATATAGGCTGTAGACACTGGTGCAGCTCCGCAACGCGTTCATCTGAAGCTCTGCCACAATGAGCCTAACGCAACCTGAGGTCAGGCTGGCAATTGCGAGAGTTACGTGCCCAGGTAGAACTCACATTCCACCGGATTTCTTTTGGGCTCGGGCAGTTAGCTCCTCAACCAGATTGGGCTTTCCCTGGGCAATGACCTTCAGCCTGACGTTCTTCTTGAAGTGCTCCCGGATAAAAGTCCCAATATCCTCCGGGTGTGCCTGTATGCGGATGTGTGTAGCGTTGGGGAGTAGTGGCGTGTATAGGTCGAGAGGGCGTGACACGATCAGTAAATTCACGCCCGTCGACGGGAGCTCTTGCATGAGTTCATCTTTAACATCTTCGGGGGCTTCATCCACGCCGTCGAGCACCACGAAGATCTTGGCAAGACCTCTGGCGATAGTGTTAAAGGCAGCATATGTTTCTTCTCCATAAAGGCAGATCTTTTCGCCTTCTCACTGGGATATAAAGACGCCAGGTGAAGATAGGCTCCTTCATGCTCGATGACGAGCTGGGCAAGCAACGAAGCGAGTATATGTCGATAGGAGTGGCGTTCGTCATATCGGAGATAGACAAATAGAACAGCGACTTCTGCATTGCTGTCGAATAACTTCTGCAAGCGATCGACAGAAAGCGGCCTGCGCAACATTTCTCGATCAGCCTGGTAACATGAACACATTAAGGCTTTCCGCCCTCGTCAAGATAGTTTTCCCAGAGCCGGCTGTTGAGGTCTTGAGTATACATCGCAAAAGGTACTTTAGAGGAATAAGAATATCTTACGGATGCCAGTCCCCCATAGAATTTCGCCTTTTCCGCTCGCGAACTGAACGAATTCATTTGATTCGATGAACCATATGCCAGTTCCGTCCATCCTATTGGACAACGCGGTTTGATGCTGCTGTTGGAAGAGCGGGGCATCTAACCAATTCAAAATATCCTCCTTTGGAGCACCTAATCCTCTGAGTCAGGCTATACCACGATGGGGGAGTAACACGTAAGTGCTGACGAAAGGGAGGTTTCGTTGGTTCACCGCCGTAACTGTTCGAGATGTTGGTCACTTGAACAGTGACATGATCTCTCGCGACAGAGGTCACATTTAAGGCTTCAATTGAGACTTCGTGTGACCCCTGGAGAACTTGAACCTTCCCGTCCTACTAAGCGCCCTGAAATAGACCTTGAATTCAGGGGAAGCTGAACCCACCTCGCTACGGTCGGGCTAGACCCGGCCGCCGTGTTGCTGACTGCCTCGTCCTTTTGGGAATTCGAGTTGCGTGCAAGTCCCTCAGAAACCCAACTCATCGTCGTCGTGTGGTGGGAACGTGGTGGAAGGGGAGAGGGTTACTGTGATGTCACATGTCACGCATCGTGTCACACATGGAGGATATTAAGCGCCCAACCCCAATATGAGTGCGCGAGCCTCACATTTTACACTTGGCCGGGTCACTGGAGGGGGCACTGTGGCTCCACCTTGAGCGCTTGAGCGGCTATGCCAGGGTGCCAGCTCGATTCTAGTGACCAGAGTATACTTAGTGCGGAACTCCTAGCAATCTCGTATAATTACAGATCAGGTACGAGGCATATCTTGGGTAGAATGGGATAGCGAGTCGGTTTTCGGAGATTTGGCTGAGGGATAGTTTCGGAATGAAATTTGGAAGGGGGGATCCGACCCAATGTAGCTCCACACTCCCGGCCAAATTCCCTATCGGAGAGAAGAATCACAGTGTCAGTATTGCCTGCAGATCGAGTCCGAAATCAAAGGGACACGTGCCTCACATAGCCTGAACAGCATCCAGAACACGCCCGAGCAGGCTCTCGAGAGTTTTAAATCGAGAATCCACCTTCTCTTCTAGCGCATCCATCCTATGGGAAAGAGTATCAAGGTATTCCTCACTCCGCTGGGGGATATGTTTGAAGTATTCCCCGGGACTTGGCGATGCAACGATGGTCACGGCACTGGACGGCGTCGGTGGAAGCGGGTGATACGAAGCCACGGTGCGTTCGATCCTCTCAACCTTTTCCCCCAAATCATTCATCCTATGGTCGAGTTTGGCTTCCAGCGACTCGCTCACGCCCTCTAGCATTTTCTTGGCTTCCTGGCCAAGGCCCTCCATTTTACTTTTCAATGCCCCCGTTACCCTTCCCTCCAAAACCTCCATCCCACCCTCGACCATCATCCGCATACTTTGCACGTGGTCGTCTTTGTCGCCTTTCTTCGGCGGCAGTGCCTCAGAGACATTGTCTATGATACGCAAAAGAGAGTGGGACTCTTTATGCTCGCCCTTTGCCTCGCATGATACGCAGATCAGAGCGTCCTGAGCTATAAAGTATGAAATGGCTGGTCAATCTCCACTGCAAAGCGGGAAAGGGATAGCAGACATACGACAAACATTGCAAACCCAACATGGGAGTTGTATCCCCCTCGAGCAGTGACAGCATCTTGGGGTATCGATGCGGACGAGAGGTTCCTGCTGTAAGATGGTCTTATCCTTCACCGTTTGGGAAGTATCACAACCTTTGTCAGAGGCACGAGAGAATGTCATCTTGACACGCTGGGAGCGAGCGCGGGCCTCTTCAATATAGTGCGCTCTTTCCATCTTCAGCAACCGTTTACGGGTCTTGAGGATTGTATGCGAGGGTTGATGAGAGAAGTGACGAGTTGTCACGGGTTTCGAATCGTTTGTCCCAGCACAGCGATCACAAATGTCCACTTGGTTCCCCATTGTGTCGAGCATACAGGTGAGGCAGAAGTGACGAACGAAGCGAGTGGCCTTTCGGCAATAATCGCATACAGTCGATGACGACCTATTTCCGCATTTCAGTGGCAAAAATATTAGGAAACGTAGGGGACGCACGGGTTGCTTCCGACTTTCCGTTCAGAGTAGAACTTTGCTGTACGCCCCCAGACCGAAGTTACACTAGGATTGAGCTCAACTGTCATCTTGAAGAGTTCATTGCGCTCGGATTGTATTAGGCTGTGCTCTATATACCTGGTCTGGAGGTGGATGAAGCGCTCCCTCTTCTTGGCCATTTCTCGATAGAGCGAAGGTGCATGCCGACGTTGCCGGACCTGAAGGAGGATGATTGCAATGGCATAACCCCACAGAGCACGAGCCTTTTGGCTGTATCTGGCCTCGACGGCTTGAGTTAAGGGTTCTTCAATGGTATGCAGATACTGCAGCGCTTCGCACGGTTTCCGGAAGAGCTCGCACGACCGCTTCATGCCCATCCAATCATGGTCCTGGTGGCACCACTGCCCTTTCCAGTGCCTGGCATCTTCGCCGTCAGCGGGGGCTAACCAAAAGTGGAACCATGAAGAGAAGCCGGGTATTTTGCAAGTCTCAAAATCGAGGGCGACGGCTTTGAGACCCGTCTGGGAGTCCACAGCTTTGTCATTCCCAAGCCCGTCGGTTTCTTCTCCGTCGGTAATCACCGCTTCCATGTCCCCCTCGTCAATCTGGCCACCCTCTCCAAGTTCCGCATCGTTGCGGGTCAATCTACGCCCGCCGTTGTAACGCAAGTTTCCAGTCAGCGGTAGGGACCCATAGTCGGTCTCTAAAACCCCGGCCACGTTGCTCCCAGTTGAAGAAGTTCTGTCGAACCTGATGACGAGCGAGTACAGAGCAGACGATGTGCTCGCGCCTCCTTGCTCATACATGCGACCGCACCAAGCGCCGGAGAACATGTCGGCATCCGACGGGGTGTCCCTTGGTGGTGGCCGAGTTAAATCGATGGTGTGAATGTGCTCGCTGAGGTTATCTGGGCCCAAGGGGTCGCTTTTCTCAGCCCAACCAACAATTTTTGGATCGTCGGCTGGGTCAAAACCCAGCCCTCGGAGGTTGCGTCCTTCTTTACCAGCCCTGAAGCTACAGTTGCCGCAGCGCTCCCAATCCAGCGGCGCACTGCCAACTGGTTGGTCAGGCCCTCGGTGCTTGCACGACTTTTCGCTATTCCTTGAACCAGGGTTTCCGCACAGGTCCCAACCCAGCAGTTTACTGTCAACCGGCTGGTAAGATGTGGATTCTGTGGCGAATAGCTCCAACTTAATTATCTCAATATCAGAATTTTATTTGAATCCAATGGGTGGATGACTTACCATTCCGAAGGAGAATGATTTGAGTTGTTCTTGTACGGCTCGTGACTTTTGTCGAAAGATAACTGAGAAAAAAGGGTTAGTCGGTATGCAGCACGACTACATAGATGGGACGTACCTTCCAGCTTCTTCGCTCTCGCGACCAATGACCGAATGACATTGAAAAGAGAATCCGACGCTGTTGACATTTCAAAGGGGGGAAGTGGGTAGTGGGCGGCGAGCTTGACAAGCCGCAAATGGCGCTGTAGTAGCAGGTAGATTACGGGGAACGCAGACTGGGCATCGGGAGTCAGCACTCTTATGTTATCAAAAGGATGGGCACACAGACTCTCTCGATCCTCCCGTGACCTGTGAGGAGGGAGACCTTTTCGACTGAAGGCAGGTTGTATTCGAGTTCCTTGAGATTGAACTGAATCTGATCTTCTTGAACTTGCTCAAAATCGCGAACCAGAGCAGTCAATTTGGAGTCGTGGTATTGAGAATCTGGAGGTTGAGTAGAGCGCAGGAGAGCGTCTAGGTATGCATAGGCATGGCTGTCGAAATAGTCGGCGTCGACATAGGCTGCGTTGCACGGAAGAACTTGTCGACGCGCATTGTACATCTCCTGTATCAGATCGAGAACCTTGCGTTTGTAACCATTCAGGCTGATGGCCCACCCTAACACCGGAGTCCAAAGGTGAGAGACACAGTCCGACAGGCCAGTCATCGTTGACGCACCTGCCGCCCAGTACGCGAACCATCGTAGCAGGCTGACCAGTTCGATGTAAAGCTTTAGTAGATACTTAAATGGGGAAGGCGAAACATCAACTCACCTCCAGCTTTGGGGGCGACTGAGAGCAAACCTGTTTGCTTCGTAGATGCTGATGAATCCAGAAAAGTCGTCGTCGATAGCCTCGACTATCGGATCTAGGTGAACGACATCGATGTAAGTCAGGGCCCAATCGTCTTCGGCTTCTTGGAGCTGCGCTTCTTCCGGACCCACTAGGATCGTAGCAGAGTCGATGGCAGGGGCCGATTCATCCTCCAAGTCCACGGCGGGATTCAGGGTCAGAAACTGCGGTTTCGCCGGGGATGCCAGTAACACGGACGGCTTCGAATGTTGTCTTGCGTAGTAATCCTTGAATGTGAGGACAAATTTCTTCGCCTTGACACTCCTCTTCAATCCCTGTATGGCATGAATAAGAGAGCGACTGTAACTTGAGATGGAGATTCACTGTACCATGATGTGCCAGACTTCTTGCATAACCTACAATTGACCGGTAGGGATTTCGTAGCGGATCAGAGGTTGAAACGAACGGCTCACCTCGTCGCTGATGAGGATGTGCGCACGCAACCCCGGCTGCATCATCGCAAGCTCGTTATGTATGTTCATGAGCTGTGATGACTGGAAGATGAGCTGATTCTCCAAATTCCTGTTCTGAACTCGGATTTCTGCCTCAAAACTGGAAAGATGCTTCTGCAGCGTGTCCTCGATGTCTTCCTTCAATTCGTCTTGGAGTCTCTTCATCAAGCTCTCGATTTTCCTGTCATTATACCCCTCGTCCGTCAATTTCTCCGTGGTGTTTGTGGTCCCCAGGTTCTCCGAGTCGCCGGTCTTCTCGACAAGTTTTTCCAGTAAAGTCTTGTTCCCGATGCACTTGTCTATTCCACCGTTATCCTCGATAAACCTTTTCGCGTCCCTTTCTCGGGGGCTTTTGAGGAACTGAAGGATCTCTTCCACCTTTTGAACCATCCCTTCGACGGTTGTCGTGGTCTCGTGTACTCCCTGGGCGATGTCTTGAACGACACCAGCGGTATAATTCGCAATGAACATATGTAGCTCCGAACGCCTCACCGAGAATGTGGAGATATGCTCGGCAAATCGAGCTTCGAAGTGCTTGAGGTGGATCAATCGAGCTACCGAGTCCTGTCAGCAAAACATGGGAAGTAGTAAGTACTAGGCTAGAGAAACGGAAACGTACATATAAGGGCTTTCGAGTGGTAGCAACTGAGGTCACGTCCGCACTCCTTGACTTCTTTGCCGAGTTGGTGCATCATCCTCTCGAAATCGGCGTCTAGTAAATGCACCTTCTGCCGTAGATATCGGATTCTGAGAGCGGTGCAATTGAGACCAGCTCACCCAACGAAGCCTGCGACGTACTGGAAGAGTGCACACATCAAGTTCAACAGCTGTATCCTCACGCTCGCGGCTTTTAGATCATTGTCACGCCTGGCGAGCTCGATCCTTATGACGGCCGTGAAGGCGACGACTGCGACTGTGGGTTTAGGTTAGACACGGTCGGTCTTCCATCGATTGAACTTCGTACCCTTCGCAGCGGGATGCAATTCTCCTATTACCTCCACGCCCTGCACAATCGTACCCGCGTGCTGCACGAATGTGTTTGCGGCAGTCTCGAACCACTGCGATTTCTTCGATCCCGACCCCTGGTTCTTGATCACATCCATTCTTTCCGCCTCTTCGATTGCTCTCCGGTTTGCCGTATAGAAATCTTCGAGCGATCCCCACAGATCCGGAGGACCCATAACGTATACAGCTGTAAACGGATTACCATGAGTGGGGACACTTTATGGGAAAACAGTAACATAACTCACGCCGAAATGGCGTTGATACTACAAGGCGAGGTTTCTTTGGGCCCTCCTCGCCTCGCCGAGGGCGGGACACGCTTCGGTTGGACATGTCAGGATATCGAGATGAAGGATGAGAGATGGAGGAGGCGAGAAGACTAGATTTAACCGTTTCTTCCAGCCGATTCTGCGGCGTCTGTTGTGTTCGTCAGCTGCCCTATCATGGGCGCTTAGATAGCCATCCTTCCAACCATGGTCAACACTCCAGCAGACACATAGCGCGCCCCCCGAGTAGCAGGGCCTAAAACACATGAAGTCAGCCCCCTCGTCATCTCAGACGCTCGCAGCCAGCCCGAGCATGATACACCGGTGTCGCCCTGAGGGCCTGCGGTGGCTTGGTACTGCGCGGATCTTCCAGAAAAGTTGCGATAAGTAAGGCCCATTTCATTTAACTTTATCGTGGCCCGTTCAATCTAACCTATTGTTGATGGTTTTCCCCACTTGGTGATATGGAGCAACACTCACCTTGACGGTCGCTGCTTCTTTGGGGCCACATCTGCGCTGCGTATAGAGCTGCTTGTCAAAGAGAGTAAATTATGCAAAACACCTGTTAATAGTTGGAGAGAACTTACCCCCAAACAAGCTTATATGATCCATGTTGCAACATCTAGGCGCTCGTCAGCGTGAATGGGTGTGTGTGTGTAGTGCGGCCTTGGATACCATCGTCGCTGAAGCGCAGCTGGCGTGTTTCAAAAAAAAATACAAGGTGACCTGTCACAGGCCGCGGCGCTACCTAGCAGGCACAGGGTGATAGAGAAACAACGCTAGGGGACATTCGCACAAATCCGGGATGATGCCTTGCAGATCTCTGGGAGTATATCGAGCTCTTAGGACCGCGTTTCTACGCGTCTTGAATCATTGCTCCCGAGAAGTTCGCTTTCAGCACGATCGTCTCGAAGTGGTATGTTCAGCTCAGAGCTAATCGGGGGTTAGGACAAGAGCCTGACCTCAGTGGACCAGACCTAGAGCCAAGTCCTGGCCGGAGCCCCAGCTGCGCCGTTCGAAGCCCAGCGAATCGTGAGCGCGAGTCAAATGCCGAGTCTACGTCAGAATGGACGTTCGAAACTCTGCAACCTAAGATGTTCGGGTGCCGCAGCATGCTGCACCAATGTGTGCATCACTTATGAGTTCCAAGAGTCACGTCGAATCGGCCTTTGGCGGTTCTCCCTCCAATGTTGCTTAGCCGCCGGGCCGCGAGCATGAACGGTAGTAGGGGCGGGTTCGGTTTCACGTTTGGATGGTCCCTATTTACACTGAGCAAGGATCCCCCGTCTAGTCGTGGTGGAAAGAGCTGACCTCTGTCCTTGACATCTCCCGGACTTGGTAACAAACCCGTCACATTCTTAAACTGAGGCGTACGCCAAAAAATCAGACGTCTGGGGTGAAAATTTACTGTTGGGATCACCTCCCTAGAAACAGTTATACCCCGAGTGCCTCGAAACTTTCCGAAAGGAACTTCTCCTATAAGGCGGCCGTGCACCAACAAGAATTTGAACGAGAGGTCCAAAGCTAGGAGGGATATGTGCTGTTCCAATGAGACGGGAATCTAAGCATATACCGCAGGTTTGGAAGTGAACCCATTCGATTCTTGGTACCGAGGCGTACAATTGGAGCCCAGAGGTAAGGGGGCGGAATTGCAGAGGGGGTGAAAGAACAGGGTATACCCACTGGGTCGCCGAGAGAGATGTGCGTGAGTGTCACGCTGTCACGCGTCGCGTCGCGTCACAGAAGTCACGCTGGTTTGGCGCGGGTTCAGCATTGTTCATTAACCTCTCCCACCGCGTTCACGGGTCCAGGGGGCATACATCGAGCGAAGATGTATATCAAGACCCTCACCATTCAGGGATTCAAGTCCTGTATGCGTACCCCGCACACCTCCTCCCTGTGGGGCTACGCTAATTGGGTTCCTCATAGATCGCGACCAAACACAAATTGAACCATTTTCGCCAAAGCACAATGTCGTAGTCGGGAGAAACGGGTCTGGAAAGAGTAATTTCTTTGCAGGTGAGCACGGGGCGCCTCCCTTATAGGTGGTGGGGGACTGAACGGGCCTCAGCCATTCGTTTTGTGCTTTCGGACGCCTACACCTCGATGTCGAGAGAAGAGCGAGTATCGCTTTTGCATGAGGGTGTATCAGACGCTGCAACCCTGTCTGCCTTTGTCGAAATCGTGTTCGACAACTCCGACAACCGATTCCCCACTGGTCATGAAGAGGTCGTTCTGCGGAGAACGATCGGGTTAAAGAAGGACGAGTACAGCTTGGACCGAAAGAGTGCAAGCAAAGCGGACGTCATGAACTTGCTCGAGAGTGCAGGTTTTAGCAAGTCAAATCCCTACTATATTGTGCCCCAAGGACGCGTGCGTATCCCTTGCAACTTCGTTTGACTTCGCCCTGACTGTCGAGTAGATTACGGCCCTCACAAACGCAAAAGACCACGAGCGGCTAGCACTGCTGAAAGAAGTGGCGGGTACCAAAGTCTACGAACAGCGGAGAACTGAGTCTCTCCGCATCATGGCTGAAACCGATAGCAAACGCTCCAAGATCAGCGAACTGCTCGAATACATCGAGTCGCGGCTCGCGGAACTCGAGGAGGAGAAGGAGGAGTTGAAGGAGTTCCAAGAAAAGGACAAGGAACGGCGGTGCCTCGAGTACGCGCTGTATCAGAGGGAGCTGGAGGATGTGGGAGAGGCGTTGGTCGAGATTGAGGAGGACAGGAAGGCCGAGCTGCACGGAGCCAACGTTCGGAGAGAGAAGTTCAGCGAGCGGGAGAAGGAAATCCAGGACTTGGAGCGGAAGATTCAAGAGGCGAAACACGCGCAGGGGACCCTCTCTCAGACGAAGCAGGACGCTCAAGCCGAACTCACAGACTTCGTCCGAAGCCGCACAGAGATAGAATGCATTATCGAGGATCTCAAGGCCGCGGGGTTGAGTGCCGGTGGAAAGCGACAAGAACTCGAGGATGAGCTTGAACAGATCCAGGAGCGTATTGCTGAGAAGGAGGAATCTTTGGCGGAGGTTCTCCCGGAGTGGGAGAACTGGAAATCCAAGGAGACGGTGGAGAAGAGGAGATTGGACGAGGCGTCGGCCCGCCTCGCGTCATTGTTCGCCAAGCAGGGACGTGCCTCCAAGTTCAGGACGAAGGGTGAGCGAGATAACTTCCTCCGCCACGAAATCGAGTCGATGAATGCGTACAAAACGACGCCGGCTTCGGCCTTGGAGAACAGTCAGTCGGAGTTGGAATCGTTGAAGGGGTCGGAGAGGGAGATCCAAGACCAGATCCAGGGTGTGCAGGAGAATATCGACGACGGAAGGAAGAAGGTGAAGGACCTGGGAGACCAAGTCACGGAACTCAAGGAGAAGTACAAGGACCTCACGGAGAAGAGGAAGGATTTGTGGAGAGAGGATACCAAGTTGGATAGCTTGGTTAGTCGCGCATCAGAGGAGCTGAGGTCGGCAGAGAGAGGCCTGGCTGGTATGATGGATAAGGTGCGCTTACTTGCACGTGGGCCGAGCATTTTGGCTAAACGAGAATCAGGATACTGGCCAAGGTCTTCGGGCAGTTGATAGCATCGCCGAGCGATACAAACTCGCCGGCGTCTATGGTCCTCTATACCGACTTTTCGAGGTCTCCGATCCCAAGTTCAACACTGCCGTTGAGCAGACAGCTGGAAACAGCTTGTTCCACGTTGTCGTCGACTCAGACGAGACGGCCTCCAAAGTCCTCGACGTCATGATGAAGGAGAAGACTGGTCGAGTCACCTTCATGCCACTGAATCGTCTCAAGCCCAAGAACCCTCCTATGCCTAACGGTCAAGACGCCGAGCCCCTCCTCAGTAAGCTCAGCTACGACCCCAAATTTGAGAAAGCCTTTAGCCAGGTCTTCGGGAAGACCTGTGTGTGTCGCGACCTTAACATCGCCGCTGCATACGTGAAGAGTCATGGAATCAACACCATCACACTAGACGGAGACAAGGTTGACAGGAAAGGTGCCTTGACGGGCGGATACCACGATGTGAGGCGGTCGAGGATCGAGGGTATCAAGAACGTGACGGCGTGGAGGGGAAAGTTCGAGGGTGAAAGTACTCGGTCGAAGCAGGTCAAGGACGAGATTACCCAAGTCGAGCAGGAGATCACGCAAATGAACGGCAGGATCGTCGTTATGAACGGGCAGATGAACCAGGTCAGGGATGCGAGGGAGCGACTAATGGACGAGGGAGGCTCTTTGAGCAGGGCGAAGGAGCGGGTGAAGGAGAGGATTGGGAGGCTGGAAGCTGATGTGGAGGAGTTGGAGACTGAGCTCGCGGGCCTTGACGGCAAGGTCCAAGCTCTCACCGCGGAGTTGAAGACACCACTCTCGCATGGGATCACTGCGGAAGAGGAGCGACTCATTGTAACACTTGGAAAAGAGGTCGAGCAGAGGAAGAAGGAGATGGTGGAGTTGAGTAGGAAGAAAAATGAGCTCGAGGCCAAGAAGAACGCTCTGGAGATTGAGCTGAAGGAGCGGCTGCACAAGCGGCAGGAGGACCTCCAGTCGCGGTTGGACGCCCTTGGCGAAGGCGGTGACGACGCCTCGGAAGATGACCTTGAAGCCAGGACCCGGGAGCTCAGGTCTTTGAACAACTCGATTCAGTCGCTCACCAAGAAGGTGCAAGGTAAGTGCTTTTGCAAATTTTAGCCGTCTAGCGAGCAGAATGTAGCTGAAATCCTGTGAAGGGATGGACAAGGAAAGCGAAGGCTTGACCAACCAAATTCAAGACCTCCGCGCGACCCTCGAGAGAGTACAGAGCCAGCAGGCCGAAGATGGCAGGTCGATGTCCAAGCAGCAGAAGACAACTGAACGCTACCTTGCCAAGCGCCAAATGCTTACGGCCAAGAAGGACGAGTGTAACCGTAACATTCGCGACCTCGGTGTTCTCCCTGAAGAGGCATTCGAGAAGTACATCCACGAGAGGGTGGAACGGGTGCGTCTCGCATCTTGCCCGAACTCGTCTTTGAGTATAAACTTACCCTCGAGTCCAGCTCATGAAAAAGCTCCACACGGTCAACGAGGGCTTGAAAAAGTTCGCGCATGTGAACAAGAAAGCCTTTGAGCAGTACAGCAATTTTACGAAGCAGCGTGATACCCTAATCAACCGACGGGAAGAGCTCGATACGTCTGCAGAGTCGATCGAGGAGCTCGTACAGGTGCTCGACCAGAGGAAGGACGAAGCTATCGAGAGGACGTTCAAGCAGGTGGCGAAGAACTTCGAGGAGGTTTTCGAGAAGCTCGTTCCTGCTGGTCGAGGCCGTTTGATCATTCAGAGGCGGATAGACCAGGTGCGTGGATGTGTCTTGGTGAAGAGTGACGTGCGCTCAATAACATCCAACAGGACGAAGATGCTGATGAAGACGAGGAGACACAGAAGAGCACAATTGATAACTACACCGGTATCTCCATCAAGGTCTCGTTCAACTCCAAGGTCGACGAGGGTCTCCGTATTCAACAGTTGTCTGGAGGGCAGAAATCACTGGTCGCTCTCGCGACCGGTAAGTCTCGTTCATCCTCGCCCTCCCGTCTTTGCTCATGACATATTTCCAGTCTTCGCCATTCAGAAGTGTGACCCTGCACCCTTCTACCTATTCGACGAAATCGATGCCAACCTTGACGCCCAATACCGTACCGCTGTTGCCTGTTCGTTGACCCCTCTGCCCTCTCCGCCCCTTCACATTTTACTGACCCTCCTCTTTCGCCAGCCATGATCCAAGAGCTATCCTCTACAGCTCAGTTCATCGTTACAACCTTCAGGCCCGAGATGTTGGTTACCGCAGATAAGTTCTACGGAGTACTGTTCAACAACCAGAAAGTCTCGTCGATTCGCTCCATCAAGAGAGAGGAGGCGATGGAGTTCGTTGATCAGGTGAGAGTCATCGCTTTGTCCGTCGTTTGGATCGTCACTTACATTGTAATATCTGTTTACAGGAGGCACAAGCGCAATAATCGTGATGTATGTGCTGAGGTAGATTCCAGATTGTGGTCCTTCGACTCGCGTTGTCCCCCTTGCTTTCTTCTCTTTTCCCAGTCGCTCTGTTACTCTTGAACCCCTACAGCTCCGAATTTTCTCATATCCGGCTGACCCCCTGTTGTAACTTTCCTGTTCCCGACCGCAATTCCCCTGCTGTGATGTACCGTATATACCCTGTAACCATTATGAGCTTAATTTGAGGCTTTCCACTCACAATATGGCTGCACACATTCTGCAATGTTTCCCTCGCGGCCTCTGCTACTTACGATGCGGATCGTTGCAACACCCGCTCGTCACTTCGTAGTTCGGGACATGTTATATCGCTATCGAAATGTTATACAAAGAACGAGGGGCTCCTGGGCTTCGGGAATTGGACTGTTAATGACCAAGGTCAGTCCAGCCTGAGTGGATCGCGAATGAAGAGACCCCGCTAACCAGCACCTAGTTAAGCCCAATGCAAGATACTCACCCCGAATAGGTATCATTGGCACACAGCTTATTGGGTGAGCCCATGAGATCTGGGTACCCGGGCACTTAGTTGACGCTGCGGACGAAAACTGGATGGCTGCACCCCAGACGTTGAAGGGTTGCGGGAGACCCGAGAACCACTGCAGGGCCGCACGACACGCTTCGTTAACCTTGTTCGAACACCCGAGGCAGGAAAGGAGGCCCCGGCGCTGCTAGGATACGCCACTTTGACTGTGAAGGCTTTGGGCGTCTAACGAGCAGGGTTCTTGCGACAAGCCAGGAGCCGTGTGAGTCCAAGTCCATAATGAGTATTCGATTCTTCTATTCTTCCCCACTTCCCTGTCCTTCCTGCTCCGATGTCGGTGATAGAGATGTTGAGCTGTGTATTCCCCTACTACCTAGGCTGTAGCTACAGCCCATCCTGGCCAAGAGCCCGAAGAGATAGGGTCGTGTGGGCGCTCATCGATGCATCCCCTGGGAAGTCAATGCGTAACCCCTATTGTTCATGAATCACAGGCCGATTTGAGGGCCCACAGGAAGAAGTGAAGGCTTCAAGAAGCGAGTGCACACCATCCGCCCATCTCCCAGCCCAACCTTTGCCGCCCATTCGTTCCCATCCCGCATAGGCAAACAGCCCCATTATGCCTCATACCCTTACAGAAGGTATCCTTTCTCAAAACCAACTTGCCTTCGCCAGCTCATGAAGGGATCTATCTATGATTGCTACAGGTCCTGTTGTGCCCACACCTTTGAATCGCCTGGACGATGATACCCTTTGGAACTACCTCGATAACTTCTACTCTCAGAATGAAAAGGCCATTGTTGCGGCGAGCAAGGCAGACGTTCTGGAACTGACCAATTCGAAGAAATCACAGCACAGCAGGGACAATTCAAAGAATACCTTTCTGAAATATTCTGCGACTATCCTTCCTGGACTGGAGCTCCTTGGGGAGTTAAATCCTGGCATCAAAGGTATGGAGGCATCTTCTTCCAAGCTAAGTTGGTATTTATAGCTGTTCAGCCGTCGTCAGTGCCTTCGCGATGGTGATAAAGGTAGAGCGCACTCGTCGCGAGAACAACTTGAAGGTGGAGAGCGTCAAGATTCAGATGCAAAATCTGATGTGTACCCTATTCCAGTGAGTCGTCTACTTGGCGCAGTGTTGGTACGACCAGTCGGACCATGGTCGGACCCACCCCAGGGTCGGAATGGTCCACTCGACCAGAGGGTCCGACCATGGTCCGACCTATGCCCGGCCCGAGTGGGTGGTCTTGGGCAGCCCACGGTCGGTACCCAGGTCGACTCGACCCTGCCAACACTGACTTGGCGTGACCCCACTCCGATCTAACCTATTTCCTCAGAATTCGGCATTTGAGGGGTAGAATGAATGAACTGATGGTGGACGCACGCCTGGCTGAAATGCTCCGTTGCATTGGGACGGAGATAAAGCAATGCGGAAGCGACCTGACTTGCTATCAAGAGAAAAAGACAATATGTAAGGGTTTGCATACTACCCGCTCATGCTGTCCAACTAAAGCATTCCTTCGAAGCACGCTTTCTCCATCTGTGGGAGTTCGAGGAGTGCTTGGCACTCCATATCAACAACTTCGCCCAGCGACGCTCCGACCTTCAGGCGATCCTTGCGGCTTACACTGCACAGACAATCTACAAGACCTCCGAGACTGTGACTGCAATTGGGGGCAACGTCGCCAAGGCCGTCGAAGTTGGGAACCGCATTGAAACCAATGTGAAGAAGTTGCTCTTCCTGTTTCAACAGCTCGACACTCCAAGCGAGAAGGAGGCTCGCCAATTCATCAAGGACAACAATGGAATCAAAAACCAATCAAAAACTGCGTCGATAACAGGGGATTATTGGCTCAGCTTCTCGAAATGACTGGCGACTCAGACCTACTAGGGGAGGAAGGTGATCAACCTGGCTTGGTTGCACGGAAAATGGACAATCTGGTGGCTCAGTTGCAGAATGAGTTGAACGAAAGTTTCAAGGAAAGCTTGAAACAGAACATGTCGTCCTTCGAGAAGATCGCTCGGATTCAGAGTCGGAACCTGGAATATCAGATGGGGCGCCAGACTTCGCTGCTGACTGATCTTGCTCAGAATATTGAGAGGCACTTCCCTGGGACACAGACACATACTCTCCTTAACCACCCTGTAGGTGCCATCTCATCAAATCTCATTGCAAATTTCAGGCTGGGTGTTCACTAACGGCGGTGGCAACTTATTATAGGATCTCCAAGCTGTATGGAAAGAGATGGTATGCACTCCCTTTGGCGTTGGCCACCATTGGGCAAACCTACTCCTTGACCCTGACATCAAATTTCAGAACCTAAGGCATAGTGTCAAGGCCAAAAAGTTCATCCTTACCTTTCGTGATTACTATCACACACAGCTCTATTTTTTGCCCACAGGCGGGAGGGGTGTCACAGATCCTGCCGCCATCTCTGCAGAGCAGGTGAATGATCATACTCCTGCACAGGATGAATGGGCTCTTGCATACATCAATGTCTCCAATCTGCATCCAATAATCGAGGCCATTGATGCAGATTTTTCTGGGTTCATCAATATCAAAGAGGCCAATAGCTTTGCCTTCAGAGGGGATTGTCCTCCGAATTGGAGGTAAGCATGCACAATCATATATTACCCAGTCACACCCTCATGCACATTCCCAGCCTTCTTCAATGGTTTGCATACTGGGCAGCAGGTGCGATACTTCACCCACCAGTAGCTGACACTTTTTTCCATAAAACCCTTACAGCTGTCTGCTGGGGGTTTTCCAAAATTCACCTTTCTGTCTGAGGGGCTTCCAAAGGGCGTCCATCAAAGTGCAATTTGCATAATTTTGCAAAAGCTGGAAATAATTGCTGCTTGGGTGGTGCTTCTCTTCCGAATGTAGCAGACACATCATTTGTGATGTGATCAAGTCCAACATACCACTGTATGTTGGGCAAATCAAACAAACCCAAATTTACGTTGTGGGCTCTCGAAAACATCCTCAAATGGGCTCAAATAAATTTCATTCTTAAAATGTGCACTGCCCGGCCTGTGTAATGCCACCGTACGTGTGTCAATTCGAGGCCCTTGGGCCGAGCCTGTGATGAGCGGCAGCAAGGAACCCGGGGGCCCCACATATGTGACTGACGGTCTCACATCGGGGGCCACGGGACCCTCCCCGGAGCATCGCGGGGCCCCCCCGAAGGGAGGGGTGTGATGCGGAGTGGGAGGGAGCTACCCATGTGGGAATGTGGGGGCTGTCGCGAATGGAAATCAACTTACATCATGTGACTATTGCCAATAAATGTGATTATGCATAATACAAAAAGAAGCTACACTCCCCAGACAGAAAAGCGAATTTTGGATAACCCCTGCCAGACAGCTGTAAGGGTTTTATGGAAAAAAATGTCAGACAGGGCTCCTTCACCAGCTGTGCACATTTCATATCTGACACCCATGTTCTGGACCTAGGCCAAGCGGTCAGCCTCAAAAGGTACAAGGATCGAATTCTGGACCTTGTTCAGTGGATCTTTGATGCCTATCTTCTGGTATTGCCCTGTAATTCCACTTGCGTTGGGGACTACCTCGACAGCGAAGCATTTTCAGCCCTAGATCTCCTTCTTCGTGCAACCCAACCTCCTACCAAGGATACCCATGATGCAAAACTTGAATCCTTGGTGGAGTGCTACGAGGAGCTGTCAGCACAGCGGATGGCCTCAGGTCTCAAAGATCTGCGTTACAATCTTCTGTCCCTTGAGAAAGTCATCTTGGTTGGAGGATCAGAGCGGGTTGAAACAGTGAGCTAGAGCAGCTTCCGTCATTTCTGGTTCTGATTACTGTGCTATTCTAGTTCATCTTTCCCCTGGTTTATCTACTGCTGCAGCATCATTTGGAAGTCATTGAATCAGGGTCGCAACTGTGCCTTTCGCCATTTAGACTACAGGCAGCCTCAGACACCCTGGTTGAAGTTATAACTGCCCTTCATTTCAGAGCCAGGGAGTTAGATGGTAAGGGCCACTTTATGTCACATTTAGACTCTGAACGCTCAGTGTGCACAAATTGGCTACACCCACAGGTGTCTTTCAACAAAGATTGCGGAACATTGAAGCCCAATTCAAGACTTTCTCATTCGGAATGGTAAGCCTTTGGCACAGTAGATAAGGATGTCCTTCAACTCAACTTATTTCTGCAATAGTTGGAGCCCTTCCGGACCCACTTGGGGCCGGAGTACCAATTGTGCGACAACATATTTTCAGAAGAACTGCTCTTTGCCGAGGGGGACAGTGAAAATGACGAAGATGGTGAATGGAATGTCGAGGACACAGATCCTGGCTCAACAAGCCAGCTGGGAGGGGATGAGCCTCGCTACTTGATGACTGAGGATAGTGTGGAACTCACACTGCAGATGGTCATGTGGAAACTGTGGTCTGAGCCTGACATTCCGATGGCGATGGAAACCACACCACTGTTGGGTGTCCCGTTTGCTATTGCGGACACTGGCTTACAGCTGGTATTGCAAACAGAGGATGGTAATGGTGATGAAGATGGCTCAGACAGAGATGAGGATGGGGACAAGGGTGGGGATGAGGATGAGGATGGGCAGAACTCCGATGTATTGACATCGAGGACCTTAGATTCAGACTTGCAGGGTGCACGACCGGACTATCCTGGCACCTTCGGTGGGTCCTCCCACGGCATTTCTGCATCACGGTCGTTATCCGTGGAAGGATTGGGAGAGATGATTTATGGGGAATGGTCAGGATGCCTTTACAGCTCCAGGAACGGTTCCAACAGTCCGCTCTATGCCGTAGTAATAACCTTCACTCGGGAAGAGCAGCCGGGCGCGAACGAAGTCACTGCGGTCATGGAATCCTTCCTAGGCTCCGTCGAGCTGCGTGGGGACATCCACATCGAAGTTGGGAAGGAGGAGGATGGTGGGTGGACAGATGAGGAAGGGAGAATTGGAACTGGCCGCACCGTCACTGAAGACCTCAATGGGCCTGCCAAACTTGAACAGGACAAGGCCACATACGCCTCAGCAAACAAAGCCGCACCTTCCATCGTTTTGGAACTTGAATCGAATCCGCTGTCTCCAGAACTGGGGTATTACTTCCAGCTTACGTCCGTTGGTGTCGGGGATAGTTTGCGTTGGAAAGGAGAGTGGTGTTACAAGGGTGGAGGTAAACGGAACGGGCTGGGTCTGTGTGAAGTCTGGCACGTGCCTCACGGAGGGCTTCCGTTTTCTATCAGCGACCCATCCTTGAGGGAGGACACGGCAGGACCCCCCAGCTCGAAACGGGAAGCTAGTCCCGTCTCGACCGGTGGATCGAATATTCACTCGGTTGCTCGGGCTCGTTGGAGCGTCACGATCAACGCCGTCCTCCGTCAAGTTCGTTGGCGTATGGGCTCTAATATCTTCCTGGCAGCGAAGACGATGAACCGATACGTCTTAAAACTGGCTCAAATATCAATTCTCCAGAGCGACACTGACATGGCCCAACATGACGAACTGCTGAAAATATGGAGTCGGGTTAACCCCAGGGTTGCTGGTCTCTGGACATGTGCCGCCGCTACAGGCCGATTTCTCGCCTCTCGGTTGCCTAGTGCAGGGCATAGGTGAGCCTCAATCTCGTGGTGTATCTATCTTCGACATGGCGCTAACTTGCGTTATGGCAGCGACTTCCTGGTCAGGTGTGATTATTGCAGGGGGGACATCTTCCCTGTCCTTCACCTCTGCATCACATGCATGGCGCCCTCTATGAACAACCAGATCGACATCTGCGAACGATGCGTTGATAGGCATGAGGATATTTCAACCGAGGAATTTGAGCACAAGCCTTCTCATACGCTTCTCAAGATGAGGAGGCGTATCTTGAAAATGGAGGTTGCCGCACGGATTAACGATGCTCGCCATCTTGCACGCACTGTGAAGGATGGGTCATCCTTTCCTTCAGGCTCGGAACTGGCGCCTGAAAACAGACGTTGCCTGCACTGCGAGCAGGATGTCAGCCTTCCCTACTGGTCATGCATCGACTGCGATGGCTGTACGTCCAAGTCTAATTACTTACCCTCGATCGGGTGACATTATCATTGCTCACCGCTCTTTTTCTAGACCAGTTCATCTGTAAGGCCTGCGAGGAGGGAAACAAACACCCAGACACTCATTTCCTACTGCGCATCGTGGATTATACCGAGGAGACTACGGACAAACCTGAGGGACATCATCAACGGACCCATGCTATCGTGGAGGAGGGCGTCAATCAGGTGAAATCGAGGGTTGAATTGTTGGAAAGAAAGGTGGACGACAAGCTGGGTGGCTTGGAGGAGAGGATTGGCAGCTTGGAGGCAAGGATGGGCAACCATATGGAGGACATCTGCGTTCAAGTTGACAGGATCGGGAGAAAGGTGACATCCAGTTCCTCCATCCCTTCCACTCCTGCTACACCTCCAAGTGCGGCCACCATCGCTGTTTCGCCGGCACCCAGCGGATACTTGAAAGCGCTTCCAGCGGTAGAGAGTGTTGACGAAGTTGCGGCCCTTTCTCACAGGATGGACAAGCTTGAGGCGATGGTGGCCCGCATCTTCGAAGCCGTGGTGCCCATCGACCGCACGCCAAGCAGGTGTGTACCTTGCTTGTTCCTGCAAATTTAGACTGATAGGTTGAAATCGTTCAGTCACGATTGAATTCTTGGATTTCATGTATCCATGGATGGTCCTCCGTAGTTCCCCATGGGCTTGTGCCACCTGAACGTATTTGCCCGTTTCACGTGCGGCGCACCCAAGCTGTAACCTTAGTATACCCTGTTTTGCACACGGAATCCCCTTCTTCATAGGCTAGGTCTTGTGTTCATTATTGCCGTTCCTACGACAATAATCCCTGCCCGGGAGGGTTTAAGCGCCAATTTAATCGTGCCTCCTCTCATCCCCAATGTCAGAGGGCCAGAGGCATAGTAAAACCGAGGACTGGCTCCCGTGGGTTGTGCCTCGCACCCACGAGAGGCCACCTCGGCCAAGCACTATGTCACCCGTAAGGTGAGCCCCCGTCGTCCCCGTCTCCGTCCTAGAGAGAAGAAAACCTCGGATTACTATTCAGTGCGTACCGCCAAGTAGCTAAAGCTAAAGCGTCATAGGATATGTAAGGGGATATTATTGTGTATACAAACCGAAGCGTCCTCCCTTCCGAAAGCTCGAAGCGAGTATCATATGGTGAAACGAAAGGAAAAAGAAAAGACGAAGAGAGGTGAGGTGATATGCAACAAGTTAGTTCAAACGTCCAACAAACGGGACACCCAGCGTCCCGAACCAACTGCGCGCTTAAAACGTCAGCGCCGCATCAAGGAACGACGCAATCTCCTTCTTATGCTGGCTCTTCGACCCCGTCGCGACACTGCTCGTCGGCTCCCTCCCCGCATACGCCGGGTACTTGCCCTTATGGTGCTCCGTCTGCCCCGCGGCGGTGTAGATGCGCGGCCCGACGTAGGACCAGGCGCCGTTGTTGAGGGGCTCTTCTTGGCACCAGGTGAGGGAGGCGTTGGGGTACTTGTCGAGGTGGGGGGTTATCTAGAGAGAGGGGGGAGGGGGTGTTAGAAAGGGAGGAGGAAGAGGGGGAGGGGGGAGGGGGACGTACCAAGTCGTAGGGGAAGGGCGAGATTTGCTCGATACGGGAGATGGCGACGTCCTTGATTCCACGGTCTTCACGCGCCTGGAGGAGGGTATAGTAGACCTGGCCTGTACCGAACATATCAGTCCTTGACTCAACCAATCAATTGGGAAAGACGCACCAGTGCACAGAATATGCCTCTTGATCTCCTCGGGCGCAACGAGCTGGTCCTCGTAGACTTCGGGGATATACCTCTGGAAGGTAGTCTCGGCGGTCATCTCAGCGAGGTCGGACTTGGCGCGGGGGTGGCGGAGGAGGTTCTTGGAGAAGAAGATGATGAGGGGCTTGCGGTAGTCGCGGTGGATCTGGCGGCGGAGGACGTGGAAGTAGTTCGCGGGGGTGCTGTAGGAGGGTGAGAGTTTGTGAGTCAATGTAAATGGGGGTGGAGGGGGGGGGAACGTACGTGGAGTAGACGACCTGCATGTTACAGTCCTGGTGCTGCCTCTCGATCTTCTCGGGGGTGGGGAACTGGTTGGGGTGGTCATCGCAGAGCTGGAGGAACCTCTCGATCCTCCCACTCGAGTGCTCCGGTCCCTGCCCATCATACCCATGCGGCAAGCTCACCACCAACCCACTCCTCTGCAACCACTTCCTCTCACCCGACGCAATAAACTGATCAATAATAACCTGCGCATTATTCACAAAGTCGCCGAACTGCGCCTCCCAAATCGTAAGCGCGTTGGGCGAGACGAGGGAGTACCCGAGCTCGAAGCCGAGCGAGCCGAATTCGGAGAGGGAGGAGTTGCAGACGACGAAGCGGGCTTGGGACTGGTCGATGTTGTTGAGCGGGATGTACTGCTGCTCGTTGACCTGGTCGTGGATGACCGCGTGGCGCTGGGAGAACGTGCCGCGCTCGACGTCCTGGCCGGAGACGCGGACGTGGACCTTCTCGAGGGCGAGGGACCCAAAGGCGAGGGCTTCGGCGGTGGCCCAGTCGATACCCTGGCCCTCCTCGACGGCCTTGCCGCGCGCGGAGAGGATGCGCGCGAGGTTGCGGTGCGCGGTGAAGCCTTGGGGGTAGGTGGAGATGACCTTGCCGATCTTCTTGAGGGTCTCGTCCGCGGCGCCGGTGGGGCGCGTGGGGAGGGTGTGCTCTGCGAGCTGTTTGGGCGAGGGGAAGCCCTGCCATGCGGCGGAGAGCCATTCTTTGGAGGTGGGGACGTAGTCCTTGGCGGCGGCGGCGGCCTTCTCGAGCATGCCCCAGACCCACTTCTTGTGCTCCTCGATGTCGGGCTCGGTGAAGGTCCCGCGGCCGACGAGGAACTTGGCGTACTGCGTGAGGGGGGTGGGCTGGTTCTTGATCTTTTCGTACATGCGGGGCTGGGTGAAGGAGGGCTGGTCTGTCTCGTTGTGGCCGTGGCGGCGGTAGCAGACGATGTCGACGACGACGTCCTTTTTCCATTTGGCGCGGTATTCGGCGGCGAGCTGGCAGACGAAGTTGACGGCTTCGACGTTGTCGCCGTTGACGTGGAAGATGGGGGCGTCGATGGATTTGGCGATGTCGGAGGGGTAGGGCGTGGAGCGGGAGAAACGGGGGTCGGTGGTGAAGCCGATTTGGTTGTTGACGATGAGGTGGATGGTTCCGCCGGTGCCGTAGGCGGGGAGGTTGTGGAGGCCCATGGTCTCGTAGACGACGCCTTGACCGGCAAAGGCGGCGTCTCCGTGGAGGAGGAGACCCATGGCGGTGTTGTGTTCCTTTTCGTCGTTTTCAAAGTGCTGGATGGCGCGGGTCTTGCCGAGGACGATGGGGTCTTCGGCTTCGAGGTGGGAGGGGTTGGCGACGAGGGAGAGGGAGACCTTTTTGCCGGAAGGCGTGGGGCGGACGTAGTTGGCGCCGAGATGGTACTTGACGTCTCCGGCGGGGGATTCCTCGTCCTGGTCGCCGCTGAACTCGTTGAGGATGGCCTCGATGGGTTTACGGATGACGTTGGCGAGGACGTTGAGACGGCCACGGTGGGGCATGCCGATGGTGATGTGCTTGACGCCGCTGTCGACGGAACGGTCGATGAGGGCCTTCATGCCGGGGATGAGAGCCTCGCAGCCCTCGAGACCGAAACGCTTCTCGTTGGGGAACTTTGAGGCGATGAACTTTTCGAATGACTCTGACCAGATGAGGCGGTCGAGGATCATGCGTTTCTCGTCGACGGTGTAGTTCCATGGTTTTGGGACCTCGACGCGTTCGCGAATCCAGTCGCATTGCTCCTTGTCGGGGATGTGGATGTATTGGAAGCCAACGGCACCGGCTAAAGTCGCGTTTGTGTGAGATGGATGTTCCGGCCCGCGTGTGAGAGGAAGAAGACTTACAGTAGATACGTTTGCAGAGGCTGATGATATCGCGAAGGGCCATGGTCTTCTTGCCCTCGGTGGCAAAGTGGGGGAGGATACCGGGACCGAGGGTGATTTCGCTGTCGAGGTCGCGCTCTGTGAAGCCGTAGCGGCTGAGCTCGAGCTCGGGGGGCTTTACATCTGCGAGGTCGGCGTCGAGGATGCCTAGAGGGTCGAGCTCTGCGAGGTGGTGGCCGCGGACTTGGTATGCGCGCACGAGGAGTTGGACCTGGGGAGGGTTAGTGGGGAGTTCGGGGGAAATTGGGAAACAAGGCACCTTGAGATGGATATCGAGGTCAGCGCCAGTGCCTGCAGCGTACAAGGCGGGTGCACCGTCGGTGGGGACGGGGAGAGTCGAGGGCGGGGGAGTGAATGATTGGGAGCTGGAGAGACCCTTGTCCATGCCGGAAAAGTAGACGTCCCAGGAGGCGTGGACGGCCTTGGGATCGTGCTTCCAGAGCCTGTACATCTCGTCGGCATAGTAGGTGTTGGTTCCATTGGCAAAGGGGTCGTTGGGAGACGGGGCAGCTGCAGCGTAGGATCTGAGCTGGGTGAGGGTGCGCAGGCGAGCAGGAGAGGCGAGGCCCCGCAGAACAGGTCGACTCAGCATCGTTGGCGACCGGGAAGAGACAACACTGCAACGTCATGACATCCATTTTCAGATCACGTGCATCTTCCCGGATGAGAGTTCTCTCGCCCCGGCACCCCGCATCCGGCTTCCTCCGTCCATTCCACCTTCCTCAAGACATATACGCCTACTCGATAACACGACGCGGGTAATCTCTGGCCGCACACAAGCCGACGATTGCAAACAAGCCCCGGGTGGAGATGACGCCATGCGCGCTTACTCCTCCTCATCCAACCCTCCGATGTCGAAATCAACACGGACAGCCGTACTGGACCTTTCGGCTTGGCGTCAAGGGTAATGGAGAGTCCGGTTTGGGTTGGAAGAAGATTAGCGAGAAGGTGGTGCAGGTCGAAGAACCGGAGCCGTTTCTGCCTACGAGCCGATCGTAGTCGAGCTTGCGCGGTCCATGACAATATCCCTGGTTCTCCGCCCCCGCCTGCACCGACTCCTGCCCCTTCAACGCCGTCAGTATCCCGTTAGCTCTGTGCCGACTCTGCCGCCGGCGTCCATTCGACATCAATACCCACATACTTCCTCGCCGATTGCCGCCCTCCCCTCACCCACCAGCATGCTTTCCACCTCTGTACGCCACCCACGACGACGTGACGACTAGACTTGGCAGTAGCGTTCCTTCGCAGTTGGCGACAACGTTAACACCCTACCTCCCCGGCCCCCTCGCTCGTTCGTACCCGCAGGTTGGAGTGTAGGAGGAGGCACACGCACCTCTGAATCCATAACGCCGTAGCTCTGGTGAGAGTTTGGTTTGTCCACACCCGGTGATTCCGCCATCGACCCCTCGAACCAAATTACGATCCCAAGCTCAGAATCCCAAGCCTTTTCAGCCCGTGCCGACCTCGACTTGAGGTCTCTACCTCGAGCTCCCCAGTTCCTCCCGCCTACATGCCCTTCCCGCAGCGAGGATATACCCACCTCCGGCTCGATTTGCTCACTCCCCGCCGACTCACCACCCGAACGCGACGGAGGGCGCGACCGATTGATGTCCGTCCAACCTCCTCCACCCCGTTCTCGAGTGCCTCAGGAACGTTTGCGCGAGGGTACGAGTGTCACAGCCAGATGAGGTTCGTCAACGTTTGACAAGCGTGATATGTGTGCAACACCGACGAAGATGAGGAGTAACGACCGTCGACGACGAGGGTTCAAGGGCAACTCGGGTCGGCCTCTAGCTCGTTGCCCGATGAACTTCAGCCGCTTGCGACCAATGCTTCCTTCGAACCCTCTTCCCCGGCTCCAGCCTCCACCCCCCCGGCCGATCCATGTCCCGCCGCAGCCTCGGCCGCAACTCGACTCGACCTTGCCAACCAGGAAGATACGTCTGTGCCGAGTAACGGGGAGTGGGTATGGACATACGTGAACTGGAGCGGGATGGGGGTTGAGCATGCTCAGATTGGTTTGGGGTCTAGAGTGAGGTGAGATGGAGGTGGGGGAGTATGCGGGGACGAAAGCTCTTCCCTCTGCTCAAATACCGACCTTCCCGTCGTCCAATCCAGATCCCCTCGCAACTTCGAGCGGAGCCAAGGACCGTCGAGTAGTGTGTGTGTGTGTGTGTGGGGGGGGGGGGGGGGGGGGGGGGGGAAGGGGGTCAGCTGGAGCGGGGGGCGAGAGAGGTGGGTGTGGTGCTTGGAGCCTCGTACATGCTTGGGGTATAGAACGGGGCGGATCGGAGGGCACAAGGGTACGAGGAGGGAGTGTGGACTCGTGGGACCGGAGGGAGGGTTCGGACGCCTTTGCGCTTGCTTCGTACACTGAACGGACGGCTCTTTGCCGTTGTGGACCTACTAGGAGTCCCTTGCCTGCTTCGGGACACTCCGTATTTCATGTATTGTGTCAGATTCACGTAAAACTAGGGCTTGTTGCCTATGTGTCGCCTCACGTTCCCACCTTATTCCTTCATTTTCACCTCCTCAATGTGTTGCCCTCTGCCAACCACCTCAACCGTAACCCACATACAGTCCAGTGCACCAATCCCTACCTTCAACAACTATGTAAAACTCGTTGGAACAGTCAAAGGGAGGGATAGTGCATGGTTTCTTGCATCAACAGAGGTGTCTCCAGGCAAGAGCCCTTTGAGCAGATGGAGGGTCAGAGGGATGTTGCTGTTGGATAGCAGGATGAAGGTGTCGGCTTTCGAGGGCCCTGATTATTGACCACACTGGATGTCATGTCAGTACAAGTTGGAACTGTCTTCTGGTTATGGCATATGTGTCAGGATGGTTGTGAGGCAGGAACTAAATCAGTCAAAGTCTATGTGAGTTGGAGAGCATGCAACACTCAATCAAGTGGCTTCCTCATGTGTTTATTGCACTTGCTGTAGTAAGGGTGTATCTGGAGTTCAAATAATGTGGTAATGCCATAGTGGTATATACCTTTGTCTTGCATCAAGATGCATAAA